>VZTF01001983.1:4105077-4297127 GCA_013397755.1 Cnemophilus loriae
TGTACGGTACGGACCAGGCATGGAGTGGAGCGGCGGGATCTCTTTTTGGCACGCTGGCTGCTAGTTGCGTGTCTTCAGATAACGAAGATGTCCATAATAAGTGGGTAAAGCAAGATAATGAAGTGAATTTATACGGAGAGTTTATATCTTCCCCCCATACTCCCGCGTCCTCATGTGGTAGATTAACTTTTATGTATGTTGAGAGGTTCTGAGAGCAGAGATAAACACGAACAGTGTAGCGCTTTTAAAGGTCTGTGAGTTGAGCAGTGACAGCTTTCTGGGGCGTGAAAACGGCAGTCATGCTCTGAAGATCATAAAGTGAAAGCTAGGAATTGCCCGGGAGCATCACTAGACTCGGTTTGTCCTCCCGTCCTGTAAACCTTGCCACCTACTTCTTGTCTTTAAGTCACTTTGGATCTCTCACCTGTTACCCAAAGTTTTCCTTCACAGAGAGCAGAGAAGTAACTTACAGCATCCCTTTTTGCAACGTGAGACAGTCAAAGGAAAGAATTGCTTTAATCCTTAAAAATACCTGCCACATTGACACGGTATGCTGGTTTTTGTAAGGTTAAGGGTAGCGGTATTTCTTGTTATGTGGATAGGGAACAGGTGTTGCTCTGAACTCTGTAGCTCTTAAGAACTGTTTCTAACTTGGAGTCTAAACCCGAAGTTTGTGTCCTTACCTAGGAGGTAAAAATTGTGAGGATTTTATTTACCCAACAGTAGGATTGAATTGTACTTGTTCATGCATCAGCTGTATATTTACAGCATTGCATTTCTATAAAGCAGCTTTTGTCTTTTTGAGAGTTTTTTTCATGTAAGTGCATGTATTTCTGGACACATCTAAGTTTTAGTGAGTGGCTGGGTACAAGTCTAGCATCTTATGTGAATTTATATTAAATTTAATAAATTCCTGGACCCCGCCCACAGGATGTGAGATGACCAATTATACAGAAACAGTGCGCATGTGTGTGTATGTGTGTGTATGTACGTATGTATATGTGTGTGTGTGTATCAGTCTATCTATATCTCTAAAAACTCATTGGTACCGTTTTCTTTAGAGGCAAAAAGTTTTAGTTGTACTTTAAGCCTTTCTTGTTGCTAAAAAGCTTTCTCCATGTAACAGAAAGCCTGAGCTTGTTTTAAGTAGTGAAAACTTACTATTACAAACCTGGTCCTATAAAATAGTAATGACAGATTAGGATGCCACACGAGTACTTTTTTGACCTGGACTAGCACTGAGAACTGACTGCTTTTGGTTCCAGATCAAATATGAACAAACACAACCTTCTTCTTAGGCTATCTGAAGACAGGCTGAGAGATTGAGGCCATTAAGCCTGCAGAAGAGAAGGCTCTGGGAAAACCTTCCTTCAGCTCTCCGGGAACTAAAGAGAGGCATACAAGAGCTGGAGAGGGACTTTTTACAAGGATATGCAGTGAATAGGCCAGGAGGTAATGGCTTTAAACTGAGTAGGTAGGTTTAGATTGGATATTAGAAAGAAATTCTTCACTGTGAGGGTAGTGAGACTCTGTAACAGGTTGCCCGGAGAAACCGTGGATGCTCCCTTCCTGCAAAAGTTCAAGGCCAGGTTGGACAGGGGTTTCAGCAACCTGGTCTAGTGGGAGGTGTCCCTGCCTATGGCAGGGGGATTGGAACTTGATGATCTTTAAGGTCCCTTCCAACCCAAGCCACTTCATGATTGTCAAAGACAGATTGCAGTAGAACAAATATTGTATTTGAGAAGTAACTTAAACCCTGATTCTAAAGTGAGTAACCCCATTAGTTTTGGGGAGAACACTTAGGAGTTCTTGCAGGATTTAGAACAATATTTCTATCTTAAGTAATGACTACTTAATTTGTAAGTTCTCATGATTTTTAAAACCTTTTAGTTCAAATGCTGTTCTATTTGACACAATGCTTCTTGTATCCTATATACAGATCTAGAATGTTGTGTGTCTTTTAGCCTTAGAAAAATAAAGTCTGTTCTGGTACAGTAAGAAATCTTTGTCCTTTTGTTTATTTCAAATCCCTTAATTTCATGGTTGTGCCTTCTATAGAATATTGCCTTAATTCCCGTGTTAGGGCCACTGGGGAAATGCCTGGATTTTTCTCAACAAACTAGAAATCGTAGGCTTATGCTCTGCAGACTCTGTTGTAGATGCTGCAAGGACAGTGAATAACTCTGTGATTTGATTTTTGAATATTTAATAGCCTACAAGCCCAGAAACAAAACTAGGTGATCAAGGATTTTTATTTACACATCATTTTGTAGGATCAGTTCTGATGGGGTGAAAAAATCTGGACTGTGCTGCAGAACTTCAATGGAAATGAGTTTTGGAACATGTCATCCCTGACCATGCTTAGAGAAAAGACAGTGAAGCTGACTTAATGCAGTTAGAAAACACAATAATATTTTAAAGGTTGCTGAATGTAAGTTTTATTATATCAAATGACAGCATGTGCATGGTCTTTCAGGTAGAATTAAACTTCTGTGTTACAAATGTTACAAAATATTAATATTTGCACAAGCAAGTATTGAAGTTACTGTTACAGTGCAATGTTTATAAATACCTGACAGATTCCACATAAATTGAAGGTAGAACAAATACACTGAATGTAGTATGCAAATATTTTGCATTTTTTTTGGAGTGGTCCCAAAATGAGTCAGACTTTAATTTTTATGTGGTTTTGCTGCGTTAGTTCTGGAGAGCGCTGCTTTCCGAAGTAGCATGCAAAGCTGTAGTACTGTGTTCCATGAAGCAGTTGACTATTGTGAATGCAGTGGGAACTGATGAAGCTAGGATTGATATAAAATCCTCAGCAGCTTTTTCCTAGTATTTTTTGCACTGTTTCATTGTCTTTCTAAATAAGCAGGACTCTGTTAGTAGCCTAGAACAACACAGATTATATGTTTCAGTTTAGGTAGGTGTTAGCATCCCATCTGTATGGCCATTGTGCCTACTTCATCCTTGTCCTACAATTAGTATTTATAGCGATGGACTACACTTCCTTTTTCAAATCAGCTGAGGTACTAAATGCATTACTATCTCTTGAAAGATTTAGTTTATGCGTATAATAGACTTTCCTATTATATTAAAAATTTATCTTTTGACAGAGATTTAGCCCTGTGTATAGGCACATTTAAGTAGAAGCATATAGTTTTTTAATGCACCCAGAAGAGGGTTTTTGTTGTTAACTTAGGAATTAAGAGGGTAAAAAACTTTTTAGAAAATACGGTTTCCTGTTACAACTGACCTTCTTGATTATTAGCTAACTGTTGATTTCATAACTTCTTCAGTCGCCTAATTTAATAGATCTTTCAGGTGCATGTTTAAAGTGCATATGCTTAAATACTTCACATTGTGAGGTCCAGCTGTAAAAGGACTCCTGAGGCAGAATTGCTGTTTTTCCTTCTCATTGATTCCAGCTTGTTTTCAAGTAAAACATCAAGTCTGTTTTTTCCTGAACTTTTTGCCAGTCATGTACTTTGAAATTTCTTTGTAGTTATCTTCTGAGAAAGCAACCTAGTTTAGTGTTGTCCTATAGATTATATAGGAAATTCCACTGTAGAATTATTTGTATGCTTTTAATTTACATAATAGGCCTACTGACTTGCCACAGTTAATGAATATTGTATTAAACAATCCAGAATAGTGACATGCAGGTTGTACAGGTTTGTACATTTGTCTCATTGTATGCAGAAGCCTTCTGTTTCTCCCTCTGATTTTTGAAGCCCTCTCCATCTTAAGTCCTATCAAATTCATGTATTCAAAGATGAGAACTGCCTAAGTTTTGGGTTAAGTGTTTGAAAGTTCAGTAGGTTTACAGCTGATTTAAGTAATACTATACTTTTTCAAGTGTCTTAGTATGATGCAAATAGTAATGCAGAGCTGTGGTGTTATATATACATGTAATATAAATAAGATTTAGCAGATATCTTTAGGATTTTGTAATTTAGTAGCAGTCATTAGTTTTATTTTACTACTTGACACAAGGAGAGACAGAGACACAAGATGGAAATACTGTCTTTTGCAAGGGGTGCAAGGAGGTGTTATTTACCAGGGTTTTATAGAAATTTCTCACAAAAAAAGGACTGTCTTGAGTTGCTTAGCATATTTCAGGGTTTTCAGGGATGATTCTCTTCTCTACTAAACCTAATTATAAAAATACAGTGATGAACCTGTTTTTATATAGGGAAATTTTGGGGATTAGCTTCCTGGGGAAAAAAAAGGACAAAATTACAGCGTAAGACTTTACGATCTTTTTATCTCTTTGGAGATTTTTTTTTCATGTAAAAAACAAAATCTTTGTATCTTGCCAGACAGATGCATTTTCCCAGATATCTTTGCCTCACATACTTTCATAAGATTATGTCTTTGCAATGTCTTTTCCAGATTCTAAGTGAAGTTAGACTGAGTTCATTGAATACTAACTGCTGAAGTTTGATAGCAGTCATTCTCCTTTATTTATGTAGATGTAGCTTACGTGTCTTAGTCCCTAAATATATTATTCCAAATTAAAAAAATGTTTCCCTCTTTGTATGGCCATACACAAAGATGTGATGCTAACTAAACTAGACCATATAATGTGTTGTTCTGGGATATTCACAGAGTCCCACTTATTTAGTAAGTAAGCATTCACAATAGTCAACAGCAGCTTCATGAAGCATACGTGTGGTCATCATGCCTACTTCAGCCCTATCCTACAGCTAGTATTTACAGTGAGAGACTACATTTTCTTTTTTCCCACTAAAAGGAAGTTGAAACTTACTCATTGCCATTAGATTTTTTTTAAGTTATCTGTTCCATTGCTGTTCTGTTACTTCTGATAGGCATTTGTAGCGTCCTGTGCAATCTCTGCTGGTGTCTGCGTTATCTATGGATTATGGATGTAACTTTCAAAAACAATTCTAACAGTGTTCTGCCTTTTATGCAGAGATACCAACAGTAAGATGTTTGGTGGCCAGAGAAAGATATTAATTGCTTCCTCTAGTGTTTAAACCAGCTGCAGTCTGTATCATATTATCTTTAGCCAAATATATGTGAAGAAAACAAATACCAGGATGTAGTGGACTAATTACAGAGTGCCTTATTTTCTGGCCATCACATGATGTTTCATTTTGAACCAGTAGTACCTGCAAGTGAATTTCCATACTGTCAGTAATGATTATTGTATTTACAAAGACCTTGAATGACTCAACATGAGTGTTTGTAAGCCTTAATATTGAAACTGATATTCTTTAGAAAAACTTTGTAATTGGATTATGTCAGGCTACCAAAGGAGCAGTTTGGTGTTTCAAATGCCATATGAAATGATGTCTCTGCTTGAAGAAAGTATTGTGGATTTTTTTTTAAAATTAGGATTTTTAAACTGGTTTCTTTAAAAGGTCAAATTTAATCTGTTTCTTAATGGGCCAGTTGGCTTGTTGTCTACTGTGTGCTTCATTTGCTATGAATAAGATAAATGAATTCTATTAATAAGAGACCAGCTGCTTCAGGAATATTGTCTTTGCTACAATGGAAAATATGATGCTGTGGTCACTGAACTTGTTCAGATCTCTTGGGTTTTTGTGGGCAGAAGTGCTACAGCAATTTGCAGTTTCCTGTAATAGTAAATAACTTTGTATTCATCCTCTGCAAAAAAAATAGAGAGGACAATACAGTCTTTCTTCCTACTGAATAATAAGTAAGCCAGTGCTATATCGTTGCCTTTCTATTTTTCCTATATTCTCAAAACTGTAATTATAAATAAATCTGGAATATAGGGAAATTTGGTATAACTGATTTACTTTATTAAATCCAGTCTGCTGCTAGTATTACATAATGTAATCCCTACTTGTCAAGCTCCATTTTGAAAACAATTTTTATTATTTCTATTTCCGCTAGAAGGCTGTTCAAGAACCTTGTTACTCTAAGAGCTGGGTAACTTATTAAAAATAAATTTAATCTGGAAATTCAAAGTTGTTTGTGCTAATTTTCCTTTCACTCAACATTTCTGCACTGTTGTTTACTTGGATTTGCTTGGTGAATAATCACATCCTTTTGCTGGACTGAACAAGCTGTTCTCATCCTCTCTTCTAACAGGTTCTCTGCTTTCTTGGTCATTTTAGTAGCTCCTTGCTATGCCTTTTTTAAATTCACTTTTAAGTTTTCAAGAGCTCTGAAAGCAGGGAAAACAAAACTAGCATAATATTCTTCATAAGTTTTGTCTTTCCTCATCATATTCTATGAGAACATCAATCATTAAATGAAATCAATGGTTATGGTCTTCTTTTGACTATGTGTTGCTATGGATTCCTCAAGTGTATGATTAAAGGTGAAAAAGTCTCAGGATCTTATAGGCAGTAGCAATGAAGTATATATTTAAACTGAAAAAAACTAACTTTACCTTCGTCCGTATTAATATGGAATTGAAGTACTGTTGGGCAGTAATGTAACCTCCCATTGGCACCCTGTGAAGTGCAAATAGCTTTCATTAGAAAGATATATTTCACAGCACGGTATGAACTCCAGGCTATCTTACAGTGCAGTTTTTTAGATTAGTTAGAAGTTATCAATTTAAATCACTTCCCTCTCCTGAATTATGCAGACTTGTATTTCACAGGACACAAAAGCTTAAACATGTTACTGCACTCTGGTGTTTTGCTTAATATAGTTCAGACGTGGCAAAACAGTAAGGAAATGCTGTATGTCTTAAGAAGTCTTATCTTCTTTTAGCTCAGTATTCAAAGCAGGATATGAGGTGCTGCAATGCCTTGGTCATATAGTTTGTTCTACAACTGATGTTAGTTGATTTTCAAGTTGATTAAAGAGAGGTTTGCATGCCAGATGTGGATTGTAGTGTCTGTTTACAAAGGTACTCTTGGTCTCTGAAAGATATTATGTAAATTAAAGTAGGTATCACCATTAGGATTAATTTTCTACTGTAAAAGCCTTTAAGTAAAGTAAACATCATGAAAAATAAAACAGGTAACAATAAGAAGAATCAATTTGTGATTTTGCCAAGAGGTTGGACTAGATGGCTCTTGAGGTCCCTTCCAGCCTGGTATTCTGTGATTCTGTGATTTGATCCTGTAGAACCGTCTGTCTGACATAAGATCAGCTTCTGGTGTCTTCTCGCAGAAGCTGCTTCTGCAGCCCTCCTCCGCCTCTACCTTGCCATGTAAACCCAATAAAGCTCTTCTGCAAATACTTTCGGTGCTTCTGTCTTTGGAAGAGAAACATTTTGGTTCCTCTTCTAACGAGCAGCTGCTGTCTAGGCATTTGATGATTAAGAATTGTTTTGTTGTTGTTCATGGGGACAGATGAACTTAGGAGAATGAAGGGGAATGAATTATTAAAAAGCTGCAAAGGCTTTTAATTCTTTCACAGTAAATCTTAGATAAGGTGGTCATTCAGTTAACCTGTTTAGACTTCTGATAAGGATACAGTTTTTTTTATGATGACCTCTTCCTGCTGCTTTCTGCACAAAAAAAACAGGTTCTTTCTGGGCAAGAACCTGGTTGCTTCTAGAAGATTATCAAATATGAAAATAATCTTTGTTTTTCTTCCCCAAGGCCTCACCCTTGCCACTGTCTCTCCACCATGCACAGAAGACCCCCACAAATCCTTGGTAAAACAAGCAATACAAAGGGTAGGGTTTCATAGTAAAGACATTTCCTTTTGAGTCAACTGAGTTCTTTGTTTGCTAATTGAAAGTGCACGAGCGGGGATAACTGGATGTATTTAACCTTTTTTTTTGTGCCATAATAATTAGATTAATTTCAAGAAGTGGCCAAATGTCAGTGTAAATATGTGCAGATCAGTTCTTAAAAGCTGCAGTTCTTAAAAGTGGAGGTCATATTTAAATGGAAGAACAGAGAGATTTGCAATGTTGTGGTGGTGCATGTTGATGTTCAGAAGCCTTCCTGGATTATCAGTATTGTCGAGGCCTTTGGAACACTGGGACAGTGCTTTTCAGAAAGTTTAAATTCCTCTGTAAGTCCATTCCTTCCATCTTCTCACCCTTTGCTGTCTTATGTACCTTTAACCTTTGTTTACAAATGATGAGGAGGAGTCAAGAGAGGTAGGAGTAGAGAGAATACCATAGCTCATCAACTGTGGAATTTACTATTTGTGTAAACTTTTACTTTAAATCCATGAATATTATAGAGGGGTGATTTTCCTCTAAGCCTAAAATTACTTACAGGTTGCAGGGAGCATGCAGGAGAAACTTGCTGCTTTGAAAAAGATTGCTCTGAGCCTGAGGTTGTCAGTTAAAAAAAATTGTTCCCTTCTTGAACCTTTTCATGTCTAGAACTACCACTGCCATTAAAACAAGCTGTGTAATGATACTTCAAAAAAAAACTCAACAAACCCTTAATACCTTTCCATGCTCCTCTTGTGAATTACCAGTTGGCCTACATACACAAGGAAGCTACAGATCTATGTAGCTTACCTTCTGGGAAACCTGGAAATAAGTAAGACTTGAGCTTTACTGTAGTAGTGGTAAAATCCTCTTGTTCTGGAGAAAAGCAGAAATTATGAGAACATTTGAGAGACTGATACTGCTAAAATCAACATGTATGTGTAAAAATACATCAGTTCATTCATAAAGTATTGTCAAGTATTTTACCTTCTAGAGTAAATAAAAAGTATTTATAAAATTTTACCTCTAGGTTGGTTATTAGGAAAAAGTTTTTCACCCGGAGGGTGATTGTGCACTGAAACTCCCCAGTGATTATGGTACAAGCCTGCAAGAGTTCAAGAAGTGCTTGGGCAGTGCTCTCAGTTACATGTTGGGATTCATGGGCTTGTCCTGTGCAGGGCTAGGAGTTGGGCTCGATGATCATTGTGGGTCTCTTCCAATTCAGGATATTCTATGAAGCTGTACTAACTTACATACTTCTATAAAGAACCTGTTTCAGTACAGAAAAAGAAGTATGAACGAATGGCTTCTTAATAAAAAGTAATAGTTAGCTTATAATAAAAATTTTAGTTTGCTCTGTGTACTCAGAGATACTTTTGTGAATCTCATCTCACGGTATGTGTTATTTGCATGAAAATCAGTGCCATCAAGGGTTGGGCTTCATCATTCTCAGTACCTTATGGGTTGGTTTCTCCATCTGGGTTGTGCTTTGAAGAGTCGGAGAGTGGGGACCAGGCAGAGGTCCGATAGCACAAAACAGACCTGAGGAAAAGAATTGCTGCTTTCAATTGGTGTGAGATCTGGTTAAGCAAGAGTTGGTTTAAACCACAGCGAAGTAGGTGGGTTTAAAATAATCTTTGGGAATATTGATTTTTGATTAACCATGTGCAGATACTGACATGTGATATGGCTAGTACTACTTCTTCCCCTCTGCTGTTTTTTTTTCCTCTCCCATTTTCAGCATGTTATTCACCAAGCCTTACGGTTAAAACTAGGGAAAAAATAGTGCAGTTTGGTAAGCATCATGAATGCCTGATGAGATGTTTTTTGACTCATAGGTCTTTGTCTAGGAATTACTGACTGGTTACTTTTGTACAGATTGGATATAAGAACTTTTTACCTCAATTTGATAAATTTATTGATGTCAGTTCAACTGAAGTAGCAAGGAAATGAATGCACTATAGCTTCTCAACATATTTTCCTCTTGACAATGGCCACTGCTTCACTCTGGTTTTTAGAGGGACTTCCCTTGCTGCTTTTTGTTTTTAAAAAGTATGGTGAGACTGCTGTGTTGGAAAATGCGCTTTTCTTTTTTGAGAGTTGAAAATTGTTAGAATCACAGCAAATCACACTTTGTTGTCCTTGCATAATCTATTTGGGGACATTTTCAGCAAGTCAAGAAACAGCAAATGTGGGCATGCCTACAGGGCAGCTAAGACTGACTGTGGAACATAGTTGGCTGGTGGAGGGAAAGATGAGTACATGTAAAAAAGTGAGCATGGACTTGCAGACTGACAGATGCCAGAAGTGTGTCTGCGAGTATCAGTTAAAGGGTTTTATGGATAATTTTTGCATTTATGGATCTTGAGTCTGGTCCTGCTGCTTGTTTTCTGGAGAATGCTGAAAAATTGTGAAGGTGTGAAGAAGACCCTTTTGAACATTTAAAGACCATACACACATGCTTCAGCTTCTTGAAGACCATGAACACCATACAGCATACGATTTTTTGCCATTACTTAATCTGAAAGTTAAAGATTTATTTATATCACAGGAAAAATTCTTGATGGGAGGATTGTCTGAGAGATCAAGGTATATGAAGATCCAAGTGTTGGCAGAAACTATACAAATTAAGATTATAAACCTGCAACTGCAAAGCTTGTAAGATACTTCCTTAAGACTGTAATGAACTTTTCATTGCTGGAAAATTTTAAATTGTTTGGATTTTTTTTCCCTTAAGTTGCAGTCTTGTTCACTTAGACCTGTTGGACTTGATATATTAATCCTGAAACTCCTGTTCGGGGTAGCAAGGCTTGTTGATCGCGTTGTTTTTTCCTTGCCTTAAAAAGAAATATTTTCAGTGTACTTGCAAGTCATGAAGTTACATTACTTGAATGTACATGTGTAAGAGAAACTTTGAAATCCGTGAAGAATACATCTTTAAGACATTTTACAGTTTAATGTTTTTCATGTTTAAAATACTTGCAAATAAGGCCTCAGACAGTTCCTTCTGGTACTCCTTACTTTGGTATCAGTGTTATGATTCAAAATGGAGGTGCTGTGCTGTAATAACTGTCTTGGGGGATGTTTTTGGTGTCTAGTTGTGTTGTTTTGGGTTTTTTTTTTCTTTTCCCTTTTTTAGTTTTGAATACTAGAATGTATTATTTTAGCATATATACACCCATGTGCAAATATACATTGAAACAAAACCAAATAGTTGCAGATGGTAATACTATGTTTCTTTTCATATATACAGACACTAAATAAATATGTTCAGTTCAAGTTGCTGTCTTACAGGTATGTAAACAAAGCAAACCTAACGTTTTTCAAAGAACCTTAATGTCAGGAAAGTGAGTTTAATAGCTTTGCTTTGTTACCGTGTTGAGATAGAGATTGTCTGAAGTACTTCAAAAACCTTAAAATTCTCACAGGTCTTGTGAGACTATGGTGTTTTGTCATCTATTACCATGACGAATTTAATCGGAAAATGGAAGACGCTGACATAAGAGCAGATTCTTGTAGGCATGAACGTAAGCTTGGCAATAGACTTAATGAAATTTTCTCACAAAAACCGTCAGTATGGTTGGCTTTTTGCTATGTGAGCTTAGAGCTGCTGCATCTTCATGCTGTTTGGGAGCCTAAGGTCAAATGAGAAATCCAAAGTATTTCATTTTACGAAGAGGCGTTTAGGCACAGCAGTACATTTCCTGTTTACATAGCCAAATCATCTTTGTATTCTGAGAGATTTCCTGATACACTCATACAGAATTTTTGAGTTTGCACTTCAAGCTGTAGCTTCTGTTGCTTAGCTAGTTGAAGATGCCATCATCTGCACCCTAGCCAGCATGACACAATTAATTTTCCTGTGAACTGATGGGATGTTCATCTAAGTCTTACCACCTTTTGTTTATCCCCAGATTGCAGGATGGAAGATGAAAATGTTAAGGCCATGCTCAAGAAATTTGTTTAGCATTTATTTTTTTCAGGTTTAATTGAGAAGTGAAAAACTACAAGTTTTGTAAAGGTATAATTTTTTGCCATTGTTTTTCCTCTGTAATGCAAGAGACACACTGGTCTCTGGTCTAAGTAAATTAAACCCACAAATTCACAGGATCTACTCACTTCCTTTAGCAAGAACTAGCGGTTTTTATATTGATATTGATACTTGTACATAGTGCTACTTTTTGTGTTTAGTGCCTTCTCTGTGTAGTTGAAATACAGCAAGTTAAAATGTGTTTTTTTCATATTCTATTTGCATTGCTACAGCACAGCAACGATGTAATTCTTTGTTTTGTTGATTCAGTTAGTTTTACTCTTGTCTTGTAATGCAGCAGATCCCAAATCTCCCTGGGAGTGGTAATCATGTTAAATTTACTAAAATAACATTGAAGATCACGTGTTTTTTTTCCTCCACCAGCTTTCTGACAGCTTCCAAATCATTTGTCAGGGAAATACGCATTATGCTGTCACAACTCTTCCTCACTGACACTCCAGAGCCTCTTTGATGCTCTCTGTGAGAAGCCAGAGTTGTCAATGCACCTTGAGACTTCAAGACTGTTTTACAATAAAAACTCACTTACATGCCTACTTTTGTGACTTCTCATGAGGAGTCATTATTGAGCTCTGAGTACTGTGTTGCTGGGTCGAGCGTCAATTTTGCAATGTTTTCTTGAGTGTTTAATGTTCCCAAAGGAATCCCTGATATTTTGACAAACACTTCTCTTGTCCCTTTGCAAATCAAAATGGCACTTGAACAACAATGCATTTGTACAGATGGAATAAAACTCAAGACAGCAGTGTTACTCTTACTAGTGAATGGATTGGGGGGATGATGTTTTAGTGGCTTGATACTTTCTTGGTTGATTGGTTGGTTTGGTTCTTCTTTTTAAAACGTACTAAGTGATTTGAATCTTGATCCTCCTGCCCCTTTGTGGGGTATGCAAGAGGGGCTGAGTGCAGTGAAGAGGGGCAGAGACTATGAGGTTCTGCACCAGTGGGGGTTGGAGTTTCTGCATATCAAATCCCACATCTGGATTCTTGGCAGATATCAAAGTTAAACCAGTTCTGTGCCAAGTTCTTGCCTTTCTTCTTGTCACACTTGTCCCACAGTAAAATAAGCCCTATGATTTGAGGAGATTTATCTTTGACTTGTACATCTTTCTATAACTAGTACTTTGTTTCTTGCTGTATATAAGGAGGTGCTGAGTAATTTAAGTGTCCATTAAGTGTTATGGGGGATTTCACTTCCATCGCAGTTTCTACATACGCCTTCAGTTTGAAATTTAAAAAAAGTTATTATCTATAAAGGCATTAAATACCATTTTTAACATTTGAATTACTGTTTGAATTTGTTTGATTTGGATACTGATAAAACAGGCATTTTTTAGTGTAGGAGTGGGATCTTAAAACAGTTGATTAGTTTATTTTATTAAAATAGCATGGACGTTCAGCATTTTTTTCTGAAGCTAAACAGATTGTTCAGATAATCCCTACTGTCAGTGCAGTAGAATTTTTTATGCTGCTGTATGTCATATTGCCAGCAGAAATTTTGTTACACTATTTTGTTAAACCTCATTAAAAATATGTTGGCTCTCTAAATATGAAGTCTTATACTTCTGTAACTCCTCATTCATTCCAGTGTAAGGATTGTATTTGTGCCTCTCAGGGAAATTTAGGAGGGGGAATTTATGGTGAGATCCAGATCAACAACATGGAATTTGGTTTCTCAGAAGTTCACTTCTTCTGAAAGGATGTCAAGTATATGGAAAGTTTGGCTGTTTTTTTAAACAAACAAAACCCCATAAATTGATAAGACACTTCTCCTAAACCTGATTGTTTCCCCATGAAACAAATTAATGTAGTCAGTAATTAAATCCAGTTATTACTGAAATGCAGGTTTCAGATTTTTTGAGGATACTTAGGTTTAGAGGTGTGTCAGCATTTCTGCAGTCTCAGCAGAGCCATGTACTGTGCCTTCAGACCTCCAGAGTAAAACTGGCTGGTTGGTGACTGTGGTGGTTTGAAATAGCTTAGTTTTTTGTGAGCCAGACAGGTTTTCTGGTTTGGCCAGCGCTCAGCCCACTACAGTGACCCTCACAGAAGTACTGAGCTTCTATAGTAAGTCAGACAAGGAGAACCTCTAAATTGTGTAGCCTTCTGCTAAAGTTTCCCCAGGTGTCCTCGAATAACCGCTTTTCAGAAACGGATTTATCTTACCTGGGTTGAAATCCAGATGTCCTGTTAGGCTCCGCACCAGTCTGTGACAGCAAGTGAGGAGTTTCTTGATTTAAGCGTGCACTGCAGGAGCAAAAGTGTTTCCTTTGTTGTGTGCCTGTTCCTTGGTTATTTTATCTGACTATGGCAATATTTGTTCTAGGAGAAATAGTAACTGTTGTCCGTATGCATTGCCTGCCCTGTTCGTCTGGGTTTGGATTTGCTCTTTTTTTTTTTTTGTAAGGTCTTTCTTTTCTTCATTCTTTCAGGTTTTGTTCCCCAGCTACTTTGAAAAGTTCCAGTCTAGTTAGTTTCTGCTTTTAAGTTAGCAAATCTCTCCTCTGGTTGTCCTTCTTTGTACCTTCTTCATGGTAACTGTGCCAATTCTGAGTTAGATTGCAAAAAACATCATGGAATATTCAAGGCAAGAATGCATCAAGTTGTAATAGTTTCTGCTTTTGGCATTCTTTCTCTACTAGGCATTAATATTTGTGACTGTTGCTGATTGTTGAGTTGATATTAAAAAATACCTGCCTGCAGTGATTCCAAGATCTTTCAAAGAGTATTAAAGCTAATGTAAATAGCATCACTATGTGGATATAATTATTTTTTTCTATGTGCATTAGTGTGTGCTTCCTAAATGTAATTTTCCTATATCACCTTACCTCCTTGGCATTTAAGATTGTGACATCCTTCTGCTGCTTTTCAAGAAAGGAAAAAATGAAGGCTGATTATGAATACATGTATCTGCAGCAAAATATGTTATTCAGTGTTAACACCTTTTTTCCAATTTTATCTCCAGATTTTATGATGGCTCTGATAAATAGTAAGACTCCTTTGAGATTCAGAAAGGAATTATTTGGCAGGAAAAAGAAGTGTTAATGCAGAAAATCTACTAAAGTTTGGTTCCATTCTAAGAAGCTGCTGCAGCTGGGTTAAGTACTTGTTGCTGCCTTCATGCCCTGGCAGTTGTGAAACCAGTTTGGTTGGTCTATCCTGTGATATTCCAGATCATTGAGTATTTTACTGGCTAAAAGCCTACATCTTCTTGTGTGTCGTTCAAGATAAATGCTTTACACAGCTGGAATATGGACGTTGCTGAGTTCAGTACTTAGCAAAACTGAAGCTAAAAGAAGAGTTCCGCTACCTTCCTTACAGCTCTACTACTGCCCTACCTTTATTTTTAAATGAAAATATTTGTTTGGACTGTAAAATATTATGAGGATTATATCGGTTGCTAGTGATATTTTCAGAAGTATAAAAGAGCAAGAGCTAAATCTCTTGAATTCTCAATGGAATGTGATTTTTTCAGAAATATGTCTTCACTCAAAAAGCTGTTGCGCAAGCACCTTGAGGTATTACTTATCTGTGGAGAGATGATAAAAACCAGAATCTGATTATTATGCACATCCAGACACGTGTTGTTTTTTCATTCAGTAGGACAAACCCACAAATTATGATTTTTTTGGGTATATTTTGGGAAGCTGTATACCAACTAGTAAAGTTAGCAGCTGCATAATCTTTTAGCCACTTGGGTAATTTGGTTCAAGGAGACTTCTTAAGCTGAAGACTTTACTAAATTTTCTTGCTAAGGCTGAACTTTTGAGGGTTATGATTGGATTTTGTTTTTCTTTGAGGGAAGAGAAGTTTCATTTTTCATGGTGGAAACAGGAGAAGGAAGGATTAGCACAAAAAAAAAAATAAGCACCTTGAGTGTCATTACTGAAAAACTGGCACTGTAAGTCCTAGTTTTTGTTTGACTTAGTTGGTGTTCTATTTCTAAGTAACTGTGTGCATATTTTGGTGACCTCCAAAAACAATAGGAAAATAATTCTCAATGAGGCTATTTATGTCAAACTTCATATTGGTTCTCTCATCCATATTTATAGTTTCTGTTTCCCACACTAATTTCGAGAGCAGTCTTTACTTGTCTTTACCCAGTTTATAATTAATATTCCACAGTGATTTTTTTTTTTTCAGTCATTATGGGAATTAACAGCAGAATACACAGGATTAATTTATATATTTAGCTTGAGGGTATGATATGAAAGTTAAATTTGCTAGCTTTTTGGCTGCTGAGTAATGAGTGCGACTGGCTAGCATAGAGGTAGCTCCGATTATATGAGTGTTCTGGGCTCTTGTCTGTGCAGAGTGGATCCCAGGAGTATTGCTTTGTATTGGAAGGTCCTTGTAAAAGGATTTAGCGAGCCTGTCTTTGTGAATAATTGGCTTGATAAGAGATGCTATGATCCATCGTATGTTTAGGGAGCAGAAGATCAGAATCCGTAATAGCTGAACTGTTGCAACAGTCAGCAGGACTCATTATGATCTCTCTTAACAATGTGTAGATTGAGTATCCTTAATTCAGATACAATTCACGAAATAGAACTCACTTTGGAGAAACTATGTATTGCCCTGCATGTTAGACCCAAAGATATCTGCCAAACCATCTGCTTATTGGTGGCTGTAATTTTAAATAAAAGAATTAAAAATAACAAACACCATCCCTACCTCCTCCCCTGACTAGTAAGTGCCATGTTTTCCTCCTCTTACAGCCGATATTTTAATGTGCTCTATTTGCTTATGTCAAGGAAGCTAATATGAATGTTTTGGGAAGAAGGTGTTTTGCTTGGCTGTTAAATTAAGACTCTTGAGTAATTCAAAGACTCATCATTGATTCATGTTTATGTACGTGTTGAACTGCAAATGAAAAAGGATTACAGTCAACAGACATGGAGCTCTGAAAGGACCATCCATTGCAGTTAAGCATTTTACATGCTCACAGAAAGAAAAAAAATACTGCATTTGGAAGGCAGCGTCCAAAATCCAGACTGCCATGTTTGTGCTCTGTTTGTTTGGTTTGTATTGCTCATTGTAAACAGCAAATGTTGTCCAGACTGAAACTTTTCACTTCGCAGAGAATTCCAGTTCCATTTTAAAAGGAATTGATGATTACAGAATTGGGTCCAGTTACAGAACTTTTTTGGTTTTAAGCTTGCTAAGAATTCCTGTGTGTTTTGATAAGTATACTTTCATGGAAAAGTTCCCACTTTTATTAAATTGAGTCTGTGGAAGCCATATGTTAAGTGCTGCTGGGCATTAGAAATGAAATCTAGAACTCCTTTAAGCCACTTGTCGGTGAGAAAAGGGAGAGGAGGAGGCTGTGATGAAATGGAAATCCAGCTAGCCAACAAACTGTGAGCCATGCAAAGCTGATGCTCCAAGTGCAACTTCTTGCCGCATACTTGAGGGAAAATAATGTTATGGTGAGGTCAGGCACATTCTGCAGTCAGTCTTTGGATAAAACTACAGTCTTAGGGTTAAACAGCACATTTTCCTTTATGAGTAATATAAAATAACTGGTTCAGGCTCAAAGTATTTCTATTTTTTTGTCTTCATCCTCTCTGTGAATTTTTGACTCATTGACTTATTATTGACTTTTCCATTGTGTATGGAGACAAGGTGGGTGGGTATTTTCCAAAAGCTTTGTTATCAGCTGTTTCAGTGGTTTGTATCTTTAAAGAAAGATTTTTTTTTTTTTTCCCATTTCTCTTGGTGAAAACCTGTGTAAGCTTCTTCTACAACTTTTATGCAAAGAAACACTTTCTTTTCTGTCTCTTAAATACTCCCTCAGATACTGATTCTTGAGATGGAGCTATGATGAAGTTTGATTTAAATCTTAGTTGGAATTAAACTTAGTTAGTGGAAATTTGTTTTTTGAGAAAGAGAAATAACATCCTGCAGCACCTGAAAACTGATGGAAATGTATGTGCAAAAATCCTATATTAAACTTACTTAAATGCAAACTCTTCTGATGTAGAAACATCAGAATTTAATTGTGCAAACCTTACTACTTCTGATACTTCTGTCCCAATTTTGTTTCATCATTTTCTTTCTTTTTTTTTTTTTTTTTTTAAAGATTCTTGAAGTAAAGCTTAGCAAATGGCTGTTAAGCAAGCAGGCATGTTTGTGTGTCGGGTGTTCTTCATTTTCATGGAGACTGACTTGAAACAGAGAGCACTAACTGCTGTAGCTGGAGTAGCCAGGCCTTCTGTAGGGGCTGGATTGGATCAAAACAATGTTGTGCTGCTTGTTTATTTTTTGTCTATTATTTATTTTAATGTAATTAGGATTTTCTTCACTCCTTTTAGTATAAAACCATTTTTCAAAATTATGCCCCCTTGGAAGAAAGAAGTTGCAGATTTTGTGGTGGCAGGGAAGTGTGAGAAGCCGTGTTGTTTGTAGCTCTGGTTAACATCTCCTGGTCTGACAGAATGGCATCTGGAGTAATGGGCAAGAAGAAGAGATCTACAAGGGTCTGCCTAATCACCGGTTTGGGATGTGTGGCCTTAGGCAGTCTTGCTTTCAGCATTTCCATCTGTAAATATGGTAATGGTGCTGGATATGACATAAAAATGCGCTTCTTTTATTTTTTCTAGACTTGGCTTGCTTGAAGACTGAGATAATTCTGTGTTCATTACTGGACTTGGATGCTATGCAGTGAGCAATAATTGGAGGGGGAAAGAGCAATACCGAACCCTGAGGAAGAAAAAGAATCATATAATAGTTGTCCACATAGTGACTGCCCTCATGCTAAGAATAGGTTAGGAAAATTTTTAAAGGAGAAGGGTGAAGATAATATACATGTGCAAAGAATTATGCTTTATAATCAGTCTTCATTGAAGCCATTTGGGCTTGGTAGTCCAAATCAACTTATTGTCAGCTATTTATTTTTTTATGCAGTCATTTTTACTGTTAAAAGTTATGCTTGTTTTACCTCATAGTACAAATCACTAAACAAGTCCTTGCTGGAAGAATTACAGGCTTGTAATCTAACTAAAGGTGTAATGGCCCACATCCTGTGGCTGTGGAGCAGTTGAAAATAATACAGCTTTCATCTACCTATCATTATGCATACACTGGAGAACATCTCCTGTGGTTCAGCTGGGAAGACAGAACATTTCTATGATCCTTACTTTTTCAGTGTGAACTCAGCCCCTTCTCTTGTTGTTGTCTGTTGCTAAAACAGATGACCCTGGATAGGTGGCTAAAGAGGGCTTACCCCTGGTGGTGTATGGGCTCATCTATGAGAGTGATAACCTCCTACTAGCAGGTGGTGGTGATCAGCTAATGGTGTCTTGAGACATTCAAACAATTACAAAATATGTGTCCAAATCTTCCTACAAAGAGCATAAGCACAAATGTGCAGAGTTGGACGTGAAGCTTATCTGGTGTTACATCCTGTCTCTAGACACAAGTGAGTGCTGTGCTGTGGGTTCTATTTTTCTCTCACACATGGCACTGGCTGTCTAATGTAGAGAAAAACAGCAGGCAGAATGTAGTGAGGCTTCCACTGCCTCCAGTGGTTTGGGGCTTGAAGATTTCCTGAGCAAGAGGTTAGTTATGTCTTTAATAGCTCTCAGTGGATTTTTCTTCTGTGAACTTGTCTAGTCCTTTTTTGAACCCACATAAATTTTTAATATCCAAAGTATCCGGTTATAGTGAGATGCATTATTTAACTACAAATGTTAAGAAAAAGCATCTTCTTGCTTTGTTTTGAGCTTGCTTCTTGCTCTGTTAGATAGCCTTTTGTTTTCACTTGGGAGACAACCGTCATTTCTGTACCGCTTGGCATTTTGTAGAACTCCTGTGGCTCCCCGGTTACACCTTTCAGGCTGATTACTGTGTGTGCATTTCTTTAAACAAGGTATTCTTGCCATTTGCTTACCATTTACCTTTGCCTCAATTCCTTTTACCATTGATCTCAAGAGACAGTGTCAAGGAGTAAGACAATCTGTGCATAGTTTTTAAGTGCAGGTCTCTTGTGGCTTGAAGGAGTGGCATTAATGATGTTTCTCTTTTTCCCCAGTTTCAAATAATTGCTAGTATTTAATATGTTTCTTGACCGTGCCTGAGTGTACAGTAATAAAACAACCTAGTTATTATATATCTGTTTTAATGACAAGGTTTCATTTGTTAGTGATAGTAGTTAGTTCAGAACTCATTACACATGCCATAATATAAACACTACTAGTACTAATGGATGGTAAGATTATTAATTAAAGGATATCACTCTGCCAGGAAGATAACAAGAGGATGTTTTCATATGTTCCTAAATCTTTTTGTGACAGGAAAGTAGAACAAAATTCCAGAGAATTAAAATTTGAAAAAAAATGGTACCTGAACTATGTAGAAGGCTAGTTGGTCCGTCTTACAAGTTAGCTGACTTAAGAAAAACTGGATAGACTTCAGCTGAAAGTCATTCAAGTTCCTTATTTTTGTCTGAGAAGTTAGGTAAAAAATCCAGCAAAATGAATGAGGGATAATTTGCTCTTTTTTTTTTTTTNATCCTGTTCTTTGAAATAGCTTTATACATAGAAAGAAACAGCATATGAATACTAGTTTTTACAGGAGTTATTTCTTGTTCTCTCTGGCTGAATGCAGTGAATCTGGAAAATAAGATACAAAAACTATAAGTGTTAAGGAAATAGTCTCATGCAAATTGGGGTTAACTCCAAACTCCTTGGGAATGCTTAATTCTGGCTTGTTTAAGCAGGAGCTCACCTGGTCAAACTGATTTGTAGTTGTGTGTTTCATTAGTTAATGAAGCATATTTCATTTGGTTGATATTCTTTTCCCCCTATTATTAGAATGTAGGTATTTTGGTAACAGTTTTTTGAATTTATGATACTGCAAGTGATTTAATTTAAATCCTCAAAAATGTGTCTTTAAAAGGCTTTTAAGTGCTTTCATAACTCTCATCTCTGCATTCTGTGAATTCCTTTCATATATTAAAGGTAGAGGACAGTTTAACTAGCATGTTAAGCTTGTTTGCTGAATGAAACTGATGTGTTTAGTATCCATTCTCTCTTAAGTACTGAGAAGTAGGTAAGCAGTGCGTAGTAGTGGACTGGCTGTATGGTAGACTGAACGCAAAAAAACTGCCTTTAGACCAAATTTGGTCAAGACATTTAGTGACATTTAATATCACTGAACAAAATCCTGCTTAATTAGGAATCTCAGTTCTGCCCTCCATGTGTGGAAGTGTGTATCTGACTCTCTAAACAAATGTTACATCTGTTTGTGTGTGTGTGTTAGAACTCTCACACCCCCACCCCTTGTAAGTGCAGTACTGAAGTACATGTGACTGTGTTATTACTTGTCTGATCAAAAGAATCTAATCAAGCATTGTATTCCTGAGCTTTAAGAGCCTGAAAGAATTTCATATGGAAAGTGTTTCATTTCCTTTAAAGCCAAGTGGTAGTATTTTCTTCTTTTTAGAATAAGCTAAATATACACATTTTAATTTTTTCCCCTCTTCTTCTCCTTCTGGTTTTACAACACATTTTACTTTGTTGCCCAAGTGCAGAAAACTTTGCCAGGAAGAAGGGTGAGCAATGCTTCTGTTTCCCATGACCCTCAACTCTAATGTTGTTCCAAGAGCTCACTACTTACAAATGCCTTGATAACTGCTTTCATTCCTTTCATCCCTCCCCCGCCATCCAGCACAGGCCAGTGGGACCGATCCTCCTTTGAGCAGCTCTCTTCACAGAGCAGAGGAATCTACTTAATGTAAAAGTCATGGAACATAAAAGCATTGAAAGATATATTGCAGAATTTTTTACAGCTGAGGATCTGCATGATAGTTGCTGCAGTGATTTATTCTTGGTTTCCTAGAAGCGGCTTCTTAGATCTCCCTGTTCATACCAGAAATAACCCTATTTTTTATTTTTTCCTCTGGGTAGATATTTGTGTAGGGGTAGTAGTGGGGACATTACATCTCACTCTACATGTGCACAGCACAGAACTGGCAGAACTGATCTTGGTCAGATAGTCAGAACTGTGGCTCCTTAAGAATGTGTTGCAGCATAGGCTTTAGTTATATTCTGATACTATATTATCATATCGTATATTTCTTTGTTTTTCATTGTCTGCAAATAGGCGCATGTATTTTTAAAATTTCTTTGAGTGCATGGTAAGATTAAGAATAAACAGAGAAAAATGTTTTTTTAAGTACTACTGTAAGATCATCTGATGCACCAATACCTTACATTGCACTAGAAATCTGGGAATTCCCATGTTTTTTCTGGCAACTCCCTAGCTGCCAGACAGGAAATCACTCTCTGCTTTTTCGGCCTGTGGCAGCATCTGCTCTTAGTTTCTTTGTACTCTTTTTTGTGGTGCTTCTCTGCCTGCTCAGTGTTGCTGGGATGTGCCAAGAGGAGTGAGAAATGACATAGCATGCCTGATAAACCATGTTTCATTGAAAGAGTCTGGGGGGAGAATATGGGAATGTGGACCCAACTGCCTGGAAAAGTCTGACACTGTTCTGGGAAATAAACATCCATGGGGTGGAGGAAGAATGTGGAAGATCATGAAAGAGCATTTAAAATCCCCAAAAGGAGCAAGAGAAAGTATGTTGAGGGTCAAAACAAGTTTGCAGGAACAAGAGTTTAGGAATCTTTGAGACCTTCCTGATAGAGAACTGTGGAGTAGTTTTATCAACAGACAGGGAAAATACTGAGAGTACAGATGAGCTAGTAATGATATTCAGTTATCTGAGAATGGAAAAAAAGCAGGGAAATATGCTTTTTTTTCTAAGATTTATTTTTCTCCGAGACAGAAGAAATGTTGAAATATTTCAGTCCTTACAGTGGATCTTGGCCAAAAGGCTTATGGGATGAAAATAAGCATATCTGCAAAACTGTCATTGTATAGAAATGTTTTGGTTGAATGTAATTTAGAAAAATATAATAATATGCTAGAAATAGTACTAAGTTATACCCTACTTTACAATTTCAGAAGTAAAAGGAAACCAAATGCTTTCTGAAAATTCTAGCCATATTTGTGGAAAAATACTGTAAAAAATTGCAGTGGTGGCAAAGTAAAACTGTCTGTTCTGTCTTGTGTCATGTGATTAGTCACTTGTAAAGTGTAATTCTGTGAATATGGTTTGATGATTGAAAGGTTTAGACCATGGTAATTCCCTGCAAAGTCAGTTTGTTTTCTAATCAAATACAGCAGTATTGTTAAACAGTCTCATAAACTAAGATATTGAGAAAGGATTTTGTAAGAATGGGTTAATGAGAAATAAAGTACAAGAATGTGGGAGTATTGAAACAAAATGACATCACTTAATATGAGAAAGATCTGTGAAGTTACATACATGCTTTAACTTCAGAGAAACAGATGAGCAGTATGTACTGTGTGGTGTCTTCCACATTAAGGGTTATAGGGCATACATTTTTAATTGCATTTGTATTATTTCATGTATTTATAATTATACAAAGTCAAAACAAGTTTGTAATTTTATAGGCTTCACAGCTTTTGCATACTAAACTAAAGTTAATTTCTTTCTGTTCTGATTATGTGAATAAGGTTAGGTTTCCACATCTGCACATGAAGTGAGTGGGGGTAAGGGGAGGACTAGTGAAAAGAGCGATGGGATATTATCAGTATTGTCTTTTGTCTGTATAATACTATTTGGTTCAACAGTTATTTTTCAGGAAAGTTTTAGTATGTTTTTTATCAAGTAAGCATGCAGATGTGGTGTAAAAATCCCCCTCTCATTAAATATCAATGTTACATTCTTGGAGTGTCCTCAAGACTATATTAGACTAAGTTCCTAACTGTAGAGAAGTACTAAGAATATCCAAAGTACTGCACAAGTGTCTAACATAAAGAAGTTGTGACTTAACAATGTTGGTATGAATAGCTATGAAGTTTACAGAACGTACAGACTTTTCAGTAGCTCTTGCCTCATAGTGTTAAGAAAGTGGGGATTTTGTTGCATTTGATCAAGGGGATTTCTCAGTACTTTCTAGAATGGGAAAGTAAATTGTACATTTTTCTCATGGAAATATTCATGAGTAAGAGAATGACACTGAAAAATTTCAGTGGCTTGTGTAACCCCAGAGCAGTGCTGCAATGCATGGGCTACATGTTGACATATTCTCCTGATGTCCTTTCCCTGGAGACTGGGGGAAGAAATTAGCTTCCCTGAAATTATGAGCAAAGCATAGAGCCTAAGGTAAAAAAGTAAGGGGGATTGTAGGGGTAGGGAGTTAGTAGAGAGTTGTTTGTTTTAGTTGTTTGTTATTGTTCCATGAATAGCAAGTTGGCAAAGAATATGCACTGATGAAGCTGGCAAATACAGGGGATAAAGAGTTTATTGAGAGCAGCAATGAAAGACTGTGTCAATACAGAGCAGTGGCCCTAGAGCTGCAAAATCTCTGGCACTGGGCACTAGATTCTCTATTCCCTTGTGGTCTTTTCTTGTGGATTCTTTAAAAAGCATTGTGGCAAGTGGCCAGCGTTAGCTCTGTCAGCCCTTGCAGATAGTCTCTACTCTGTGCCAGCCTGCCCTGTGTTTTGCCAAATTAAATTCTTCTGCAGAAGTTTGGATAAAATGTGGTTGCTCATAAGAGGAGAGGGTTTTTTTCTTCCTTTTGTCTTTTTTTTTTCTCATGACAATCAGAGAAGTTAATATGATCCAGAAATTAACTCAGTTGAGAAGTAATAATAGCAAGTGTCTGTAAATAATTTCATCAAATAGACTTCTAAAAATAGAAATACCATGGAAAATATTCCATGCAAAGGAAGGACTCGAGTATTGAAAGCCATGAAACCAAAGACGTCAGAAAGCTGCATCAGCTGACTATAAAGATCTGTTTGTCAGTGTTTAGAAGGCATGTTAACATGCACTGTAAATTGCTTTTTAACTATAAGTGATCTGGACATATTATGGCGGTGATGTTTTATTAGATTGGCATTACCTGTTCTGGCAGCAAATGCCAGAATTCTTTTCATGTACAGTTGAAGGAATTAATTGCATTACCAGCATATGTGCCAACATTCCCATGCTCAGGATTGCTGCTTTGGGCTGATTTGTAAGATATTTTCAGGTCCCCTTATTTGTGCTTACCTGCTACCATATATGTTATGAGTAGGAAGATTTTTCTGAATGTGATAATTACCTAAAACCATTGATAGTAATTTATTTTTCATTTTAAATTAGTAGTGAGCAATGAAGAGTGGAAAGGCAAAAATTGCGAAGAAAATGCATTTTGGTGCTCTTCTCTGAATTAGGACCTACTACTGTGAAGCTGGAAGTTTTAATGAGAAAGCCCTTAAACCAGGAAGAAATTTGAAATACAGTAGTGATATACGCAATCTTGTATGATCACCGCTTTTAACTGCTTAATCATTCATAGTGCCTAAATATAATTGTACTGCCAGCTTCTGTGTTTACAGTCTATGGTGTGGAAAAAGATATCCCACTGTGACATGTTCTACTTACAATCAAATTGACTGTAGCAAACACAGAAGCTGTTGAAGTTCAGTGCTTCTCAGTGGGGTGTTCTTGTTCCTCCGGCTTATTTCTGGCTGTTGATATAGCTCGCATCCTTGAAGTTCATTCCCTCATAAAATAACAAAGCCAAGGAAGTTTCCTGTTCATCTTCACTGTAAAAGAGCATGTCATGAACTATTTAAGGAGACATGTATCTCAGAAGCATTTTTCTGAGTAAATAGTGTTTTACAGATTTGTATTTGTAATACTGAAAGCCCTTTCTTCACTTTTATGAATTTTTAAATGCTTCCTTGCTTCTGTCATTTAGTGTGCTAACACTGCAAATCATGTGCATAGCTGCTGTTTCACAACAATGCCTCTCATATAAAAGCTACATTTTCAAGTGTTTAGATAACTTAGCCTGAACAATTGTTTATAGAATGAAAGTTGCTTAAGAAGTAAATCAAGAAAATAAATCTATTTGTAAAGCAATTAAAAAATAACTATAATAATAATTCATTTTCAGGTACTGAGGAGCGGAAGTCAATGAACTAGAGAAATGTTTCTCTGCATTTTAGCATGCTGTTTTGTCAGGTACTCTGGCAATACTGTTCGATTTCTGCTGTGTTTTATTCACATATTACAATGCCTTAATGCTGAGTTTTGCTGACCAGCTTGGGTTTTAATAAACCTGTATGTCAGTGCATAACCAAATGAGATAGCTCATGAAGAATGGCAGCACAGTGCATCTAGTCATATCTGGTAGTGGAATCGTACTGCCCCGAAGGTTTGAAACACCAAAGGTGACTGTACATGGTCTCCTTTCCAGTCTTCAGCTGTCCTGAAATTCAGCTGACTGAAGGATTGCCTCTAATATCCTGCTAGGTCGATCATCACCCCTTTGCTTCTGCTGTCTTTGAAGCCATGCAATAATAACTCGCTTTGTGTCAGACGGCCAGATATGTTGCTGTTACTGTATTAGCCTGAGTGTCTGTTGTTTGAAGTATCATTTACTGCATTCCAGCTGGTGCTCAGGAGGCATGTTTACTCTCACTAGGTTTCAACTGCTGTTTTTCTTTATTAACCCAGTGAATAATACCAAGCTTTTCCAGGATGATTGACATCGGTTGGGAAGATCATTGCTTATTGGAACTCCATTTGCTAATGAAGTCATCTTTGTAAGCAAACAAGTGGAAAGACTGCTTTGATGTGTTTGCTGAGAACACTTCCTTGCAGGCTGCTACTAGGGTAGGGATATGAGTCCTCTGCAAGTGCATAAAGTTCCTGCTTTTGGAGATTGATTGATCCCTATCGAAAGTTTGGACTTTCTGCTGTTTTTCTAGACGCCAGACTGGCAAAACCAAACAAATGGCAACCTTCCCAGCCCAATAAAAAAGTTCATTGTGCTTACCAACTTCTGGAAATCTTGTCAAGTGTCCTTATCTGTCCGACTTTGTCCTTGTTGTGACGGGCTGTGCCATGCCAAAGCATACACTCGTTTTTGCATCCTTCAGGTAATAGCATCCATCATTTCATCACATTGTTGCAATATATTGTTCTCTCCTCCTCCTCAGGAGTCTATATATGAAATTATTTTATGATCTGTTTAACAAATCTTGGACAAGTAAGTGGAAGAACAAATCTGGTAATACAAGGGGTCTGGATCATAGTTTTATCATCCTATATTCAGCTTTCAGGCCCTGATGCCTAAAATAAGTTAATATATTACAGTTCATATTACATACTTCTCTTTGACAATTTCAAGGAAAGTGAATCCTAAATAAATCTGCCTTCTAGAATAATCCAGAGGATTTTTTTGCATTTTTTTAATTGAAAAAATATGTGTTAAGTAGATTAATCAAATATGTAAAACTTTAGAAAGAAGTACAATAGAGTAGTGCATTTTGTGATTCCTTGGTGACTTTCCTGAATGGATGATGACTTTTATTAATCTTTCATCAGCATTATGGTACTGATGGTTGGTATTGTATGTATCTATATGCAATACTGGTGTTATATTACTTTGTTGTGGTTAAGCTTTGTCGTAGTTATCCTTTTATTATTTCCGGTCACAGTGTAGTAGCTTCTTTAGTACTTCCTCTGTCAGCTCCACAAAAAAAAAAAATCTCGTTGGCCAGTTGACTTGCTGCAGCCCTTACTAAAATAGGCAACTGTGTTGCAATGATCTCCTTGCACTGACAGTAAGTAGTGTGTAGATGGCTACTCTTGACTATGTGCCTCAATGCAAAATGGAACTGAATCCTTTTTTGGAATCTGAGAAAACAAGGAACAAATGGTAGAGGTGAGTACTGTCAGAAAATACATATTAAGAGAACTGCCCTTCTGGCAAATGAGGGTTATCAGGTTGCATTTTCATTCTTTTGCTGGCACCCAGAGAGATTACTTCATTTGAGTGCATGCAGAAGATCAGGGACAGCGAAATTTATGAGCTCATTGAGACTTTTGAGCAGCCATCCTTCCCTGGATGATAGACTTGTACTGCCAGTCAATAAAGCTGGTGAGGTTTTCATAGTAACTTGGAAGATCAGTTGTCTCTGCTTGAAAGAAAATTTCTGTCCTGAGCTGAGTGAATGTCCTAGTTCATGTGTCTTCAATGAAAAGAGAGACATGACTTTACAATGTACCTGCTGAGTAAGAGCAGCTCTTAAAAATGCCACATAGCTTGCAGATTCTAAAAAGGTTATTTGTTTGGTGTGGTGATTCCCTTCCATCTGGAAGCAGCAGAATGCATGGAGGACTGTCAGTGACTGTAAGACTTTGGGATATACAGTGATAAATGACATCTTGTAAAACTGAGCAAGGTCTCTGCTCTATCTGCTCTTTTCCTTTTTTAATTTGTCATTTGCCTCTTCTTGATTGGAGACAGTTGCTCTTAAATCTGTTTTAATTCAGTTTTGAATCTTGATATCTTTTAGAGAACATATGCTTACTGCACAGCTGCTCCTTTCTGTGATTGGGTGAATTTTATAATCAAAATGACGATGCTCCTTAGAAAGTGATAAATACAACCAAGTAGCACCGCTTGGTCCAGTGCTGGTGATTCAACTGCAATTTCAGACTTAGAGTCTTAGAGAGTAGCTCCTATTTCAGCTTTTAGGAAGCTGTCCAGGTCAGCTGGAATTTTTTGTAGAATAATATTTTTTTATCTTTTCAGGTTAAATTAACTTTGTACAGGACTTGTAAATTAGTGTTAAGGGAAACATCTGACCTTGGAACTTCATTTTATTCTTTACTACCTTGAACAGCTTTAATCTTGTTATGGCATCTTCTAATACTCTCAAGGTATTAGGAAAAGCCTCATATAGAGGCAGATATCTCCAAATGGTATCTTGCTGCATGACTTTATCAAGTTATCTAATAAGCTCCTTAATTCTTCATACCCACTATTTCTGAATTAGGTTAAACATACCTCCTTCAGGTTCAAAATGTATAAGATGTGTCTGATTTGCTGACACAGTGAAAGAAAGATTGGCTTCATATATCAATAATCCGGGATATGAAATGGAGACTCCACCTTTGGTATTTTTAACATTTATTTTCCTTTACGTTGACATTTGTTCCACTAAACCCTGCATACGGGGAAGAATGATAGGGGAGAGCCCATGCCCCTTCAATTCCTTACACATTAACAGAGATGCTGTTCATCGTGGGCAGTTATTAGATTGTCCAAAGGAAATAAAACTGCATTCCTATTAGCAAGAGTTAATTTTTACATTCCAGTGTACTTGCAATATAGAAACTTTTTCATTCAGTTACCTTAAGGCTGTGTAATTCCTTTTGGCTTTGGTTGCTATACAACAATTTTGTAGAAGGGTTTAGGACTCAGTGTAGTAACTCAGTGAAAGAGTGAATAATAAAACTGTGTTTCTTCCTTTTAAACTTAAAATATCCTCTTGTGAACAAATTCAAGTTTAGATCTTTCTAACAAATGTAGAACAATCGTTTACTTAGCTATAAAAGATGCTGTGTTTGCATAAAACACAGTGCTTCATCTTATAAAGATTATTTTGTTTTCTGTTAGTGTTTCTGTACAAACAGTAGGAAACACTTTGTGTTTAGCATCTGATTTTTTAATGCATTTAATAATATAATCTTCTTGTACAGCAGAGTAGGAAATGTACAGTAAGGATGCAGTAGTTCTGGGTAGCATTCTTTCCTGTTTTCCATGCACTTTATCAAAAAGATACAGAATTTGTTTACCCAGTTCTTTACATCTTAGTTATTTATCAGCTATGGATACAGAATTCCTTACTAGCAGAAGAAAAAAAAAATTTGTTCATGTCGGTATTGTGTAAAGATGATGGTTCTCTTTTTGGACTGATGTAGTCTATAGCTGCCTGTAAAAATATGAAAGGAACAGGCTTTGAGTAAATTCTGGGCAGTGCAAAATCCAGGTAGGGATTCTCTTGCTTGATAATGGTTACCTTTAATTTAAAAAAAACCCAAAAAGCAGTCATCTCATTTTGTGGATTTTTATTTGGAGGTGTTTGAAAGATTTTTCAATCCTTATTTCATTTAGGATAGTGGAATGGTTCTTACTGTTGGAGATCATTCGAATTTAAATGATGCTTTGTGTGTATGGGGGTTGTTTGTGTCTTGATTTAGGACATTAGGCCAATTTGTATATTTATACGTTAGGTTTTATTCCTTCCTAGAAGAAGGTTAGCCCTCTTAATTTTGTGTCCATTGTTGAGTGAGTGAGTATTTATGGCTTTATGATAACAGAGGGTTAAAGAAAGCACAGAGTCACAAAATGACCAAGGTTGGAACAGACGCATAGAAGTCATCTGGTCCAGCTCCCTTGCTCAAGCATGGCCAGTTGCTCAGGAGGCTTTTGAACATCCCCAAGAATGGAGGCAGATATGTGATGTTTTTGAAACAGAATTTATGACTTGGATTTTATTCATAGCTTATCCTTTCCATGAATTTTCCTTAGATTTAGCAGATGTCAGAATCTTAATTGTCAATTTTCCTAGCATCAAAATAGATACCATAGATACAGCCTACAGGATACAGAAAATGGTTATTGGTTTTCTGGGATCGTCCGGACTGGTGGTGGTTTTAAGTCTTGACCAGGTCCATTCATTATCACATTCATTTCTCCGTTTGCCATTAGTGTGTCTAAAAAAAGAGGAGAACAGAGTTATGTGGTTGATATTCTGCTTTTTTTTTTTTTGTTGTGTACATATATAATGAAATTTTGTGCCATCAGGTTTGGATTGCTTTGTGAAATTCAGTGAAAATAGTGTTCATAATCCTTGGATTACCTTGTTGATTGGGAAACACTTGTGGGTTTTTTTTCTCTTTGATTTCCTTTTACAAACTTTTGCACTAAAACATTCAGTGTGGTGTATCAGAATAATTAGAATGTAATTATTTTGATAATGTTAGTGAAAACTGTCATGAGCTTTATTTTAGTCTGCAGACTAATCTTGCAATTATTTTAAAGAGTGGCCTACTTAGATATGCAATTTCTCACTAGACATTAATTTCTTATACTAATTTCTTGCTTTCCAAGAAGTATAGAAGTTCTTCAGTTGTCAATGTAATAGATGTATTAATGTTTGAAATCTTGCATCAGCCTGTTTCATAGGTGTCTAGAATATCTCAGGTTCTTTGATTTTGAAATGGGGATGGTGATTTTAAAATGAGGTTAATGTCCAAAAAAGATGCTAGAAAGGAAACTTTATAAACAGAAAAAATACTTAATGCAGAAATACATGATGCCTTGTTCCAGTGAAGTTCTAGTGGAGTAATTATGATTTTCTATTTTTTTTTTTTTTCTTGAATTCTAGATTTATCCATGGCAGTACAAAAATTTTCACAGTCTTTACAAGATTTTCAGTTTGAGTGTATTGGAGATGCTGAAACTGATGATGAAATTAATATTGGTAAGTACTCTCTTTGCTTTGCTGGCAGTAACATTTTTATAGTTTCTTATAGCATATTATCAGAAATACAGTGGAGCAGTTTACAGTTGTTTTTTAATGGTTCGTGTCACAAAACCAGAAAAATTTCAATAAATAGAAACCATGCAAGTCTTTTAAAAAATACACATCAAAAAACTATGTCTTCATGGCATAGCTTGATGTATTATAGCGGAAAGTATTCAGCAGTACTTTTGTCAGCTGAGTCAACTGTGAATCCTCTAAATTCTGCTGCTACTTTTATGTTTCAGTCAGTTTTCAATGGGTTACTAAAAGGTACACAAGTTTTCTATGATGTAACATAAGTCTGCAAAAAACCACCTAAGTGCCTACTAAGACACAGGAAGTATTTAAAGGCCTAGAAAGAGGAATATGTTCTTTACAACTTGTGCATTCCTTAGTATATGGTTGTCTGAGCTTTTGCCAGTAAAATTTACTAGCTGCTTACCGTTCTTTCTCTGCGCACACCCAGAAGTTCGGCATTTGCAGAACTGAACAGCTCAACATGTCTTGAATGTAAGCCTCTTTAATGTCGTCAAAATACTCTTCCCTTAGCAGACTAATCCTGGAAATGTTTCCAGGATTCAGAAATTCAACCACTCTTTACTGCAAGGCATTGCTGCAGTTGTAGTGATGCTTTTTTGCACAGTAGCACAGCAGCTGGAGTGCTTTAACCCCCATTGGTAAGAAATTTGGATTATAATCCATCTTCAGAATGGCTGAATTCAGTATCATGAGTCTTTCATACCACATGGCCCCCATGTGTCTGCTAAAACATCTGAGAGGAAGTAAGATGCTTCTTAAAGTGTAGTGTCTTCTAAAAATAAATAATTTGGCAGTACAAGCGGGAACGTAGGACTTGATGGTATTTTTTAAAGAAGTTCTGTGTAATGCAGAGAGGAAACTCAGATTTAGTCTCTTCCAAGTGTATCTATTATTATGATCTATTTTCAAGTCTCCTCTCCCTTCAATTTTTCCTTTTCCTGGCTGAGTCATTGGACAGAAGGTCTGAGCTGCTTGTTTTCACTTGCAAGGTTTGCCTCATCCTCACCCTACAACATTGTGATAGTCAGAAAACTGTAATCAAAGATGACTGGTATTTGTTCACTGTCTTCCACTAACTCTTGGCAGGGGGTGGAAAGGGAGGTTTAATTTTACTGAAAATTAAAAATACAGTAGTGAAATCAATGAGCTTCTGCTGCTCAGGTATAAAACCGCATGCATTCTTCAAGCGTATCCAGCTTGGAAAGAGAAATGATGCATATGTACTCTTTGGCATGCTACATTTTATTTCTTGGCTGTAAAATTATATTGTATATATGTTTTTTTTAAGCAAAATCTGCACTATCTCAGTTATATGTCTTAGGTTTGGTCGATAACTTTTTTAAAGACATACGATTTTGCATTTAAAATGAGGTGACCGAGAACAAAGACAACATTCATTTTACTTGTAACCTAAAGGTAGCAAAGAAAAGACATTTTATTGTTTGGACATTAAACAGGCATTTAAAACCATTCAGGAAAAAAACACAGTCCATGAAGCTTGACAGCTGATTTATTTCACTTGAGGCTTCAAAGAAAGGATTTCTAGCTTCTAAAGGACCAATTGCCTGATGGATTGTCATGTACATCAAAGAAGCTTGTAAGAGTAAAAGGTAAACTGACAGGAATCAAATTCAAGTCTAACAGAGCTTGAATGATACTGTGTGCTTTTATAGGGTAAGGCTCAATTTTTGATCTCCCTAGAGCAGTGACCTAGAATTTATCCATATCTTTAACGTGCTCCAACAAGATAGATGTTTGCTTATCATCAAAGACAGCTTTGTATAGATGAATCCTGCTCTGTGCCTCCTTCTGCCTTCACCCCCTTTTTTTAAGAATGTCTACAGCTGTGCAGGCCAGTGAGAAGTTCTACTTCAGTCTGCAGTGATACTGTGACTTGATAAGATTTGTAAAAACCTACCATATGCATAAGGGCTTGTTGTAAGGATTACGTTTCTATTTCAAGCTTAGCATTGAAAATCTACCCAAATACACCTTAGCATTGGGAATTCACCTCTGAACAAGACTTCTTCTGTCATGATGTGAGTATTTTTTTAAAAAAAAATTCAGATTCTTTCAGCATTAAATATAAGTGATTTAAGTGATTTTTTTTTCTTTTTTTTCTTACCAGTAAAAAATACTTGGAATAGAATTGATAGTACCATTAGCATTTTTTGAGACAATACTAGAGTTGAGGGTCTCTCTTTAATAACTAAGCACAGCATTTTTGCTTCTTTTTTTTCTAGTCCGAGATCTAATAAGAGCAGTTTTATTTACATTTCCTATAACCTGTGCATTTTTAGTTGCTCTTTTAATATAACCTATCTGTTCCAGGAGGCCCATTACATAAAATACATAAGAAGTAGTTTTAGTTAAGCTTCATGACACACTCCACATAAGCAGACTTACGGTGGTGTTCTTCATACTTATTTTAATCCATCTCTTATTTAATCCAATGATTTATTTGTTTGGGTTGGTTCGGGTATTTTTAATTCCTATCTTTGATTTCTAATTTTGATGATTTCTTATCTTTTATTTACAAGCATTTAATTCTTCCATCGAAGGGATGTTCTTCTTTGACAAAAAAGTCTCATCTGTGGCTGTGGCTGTATAATGCATTTTAGGTAGTTTTTTCATGTTGCTGCAAGTTAGCCAGATTTATCTTCAAAGCCGCTTTCAGCTATATCATGCCTACTTTAGAGTCATTTTATGCATGAGTTGTAAGCAATTTCTCTAACTTTTTTGGATAAGCAGACTGCCTTGTTCCTCAAATCATCTTCAGCTTCTTTTATGTTTTTGGTTGGTTTTTTAACTGTGAACATTAAAGGATTCAAGCTATGAAAACTTTTTCAGTTTTTAAGCTTTTTGCCAGCAAATTCAGTTTGGGAAACAGTGGTCCCCAGCTTTACTATTTTTTCTCATTAAAAATAAAACAAGCTAGCAACAATTGCTGGTTTTGTCTCTTCCTCTGGTTTGGAATGCTCATGGAAGCATGTGATCCACAGCGATGCATGGGCTGTACTATTTGATGGCAGAACATGATTCTTAGCTCCAGTTGCATGTGATTCAGACAAGCTATAATTGTTTTTTGTGCAACTTAAGAGTTTTGCAGAAGATAACATTTTCAATGCAAAAATAACAAGAGGAATGACAGTGAATTAACAATACTAAAAAGCCATAGTAATGAAGATTTGATGTAACTTGCCCTTAATTCTGAGAAGAGGGTGTTGTTTTCCTAATCTAACAACTATGTTTTCCTCAGAAATACCAACACTTGATAACACTTTGCCATTTGCTTTTTAGACATATCACTCTGCTCTCAGCCCTCTTTGTAAATATTTTGCACAAAAATTAAATACTTAAGATTGATAGTGAATGTAAAGGAAGTCAATAATTTTTCTTGCCCAGTGGGAGTTTTGTGTAAAATGCATGCATGAATTTTACGTGTTTCAAACCTTATAGGTAACACCGAATGTTACATGGATGGGACAGCTGCAAAAACTGTGTTTTTAATGATCATCTGTCTTTTTCCTCAGTATACACTGCAGGCATAAATTTTGCAAGGAGGAGGTTTGCCCAGCTCCTCCTAGTATTATCTAACTTATGTCACCTGGATCTCTCCCTAGGAATTTCCCTGTTTTGATCCTCTTTTGTTCTGCTTGTGTTATCTGGTTTATGGCTGCTAGAGATGAAAATAATTAGCATTATTAACTCAATGGAATTCTGTCTTGTGCCTTTAACAAGTTTGCGTCTATTTTGTATTATGACTAATTATATATCAGTGAGATCCAATATCTGCAGTATAAGGCCGTGTTCTTCAGAATTAAAAGACAATAAGACAAATAAATACATTCTGATATTCTGGCATTTTGTTTTAGTATCTGGTTTTTATTAGCATGTGCTGTTTAGGAAAGTGCACTGAAAAGCATATGTATTTCACTCTGTGACTGCTGGTTTTGAAGTTTGGAGTTTTTTTTCCCTGAAGAGAATTATATTATGACAGATGTTTCAGGTAGCATCAGATGCTAGATTTAGGAATGTAATAGGATTACAATGATTTATGAAATAATTTTTAATTGAGCCACAAAGAATAGGTCAAAAGTTCTAAAATGTGGTACCTTTTCTTGTGGGCACTGAATTCTTCTCTTGCCACTAGCAATTGGGGCTCATGATCTTTGCTGACTCACACCTCAGGTCGTTCATGGGGTTATTAAATTGCTAGCAACTAACTGTCTACAGAACGGTTAGCTCATACCTGGAAGTTATGTTGTTTACAGCAGTTGGTTTCAAGTTGAACTTTGAAAAATCAACTCAAATGAACTGGAGGGAAAGAACTCAAAACCAAACAAACAAATGCAGAATGCTGATAGTAGTTGTTTGTTAGAGTCTGCTGCTGTGTTTTGCTTTCTTGTTTTGGTTGAGCAATGATGCCAGAAGCTCAGTCTTCTTTTTTTCTTGTACTGGACATCCACATGCACAATGCTTTTCAGTTAGCATTTGCTCTACCCTCTTGGAGAGCTTGTCAGAAGACAAGCATCCTGTAATTCAAAGTAGCAAATAGATCTATACTGGGAAATTAGTATATAAAACTACACAAAAAAAGAGGAAAAAAATAATGACATTTCCTTTTCCCCCATCTCTTGCAACAGGGTAAAAGTTTAATTGACTTTAAGAGGTACCAAATTCCATTTTTGATGGTACATGCTGTAGATACAATGCTCTATTCAAATAAATAAATTTAAAACAACAAAAAAATGTATAAGAGCTTTATGCCTGCCTGCAGTGTGTAGAGACAAATCTTGACAATCAGTCTATGGACTTGGCAGTCTCCAAGTTAGGACACTGTCTTTTGGAGGTTCATCAGGAACCAGAAAAGGTAGATGTCAGGTTACTCATGATTTCAAACCACTGGTGCGTGTGGTGTAATGGCTTCTTGAATTTGCTTGGCTCTTCCTGAATTATTTATTAAATACAGTCCAGCCACCTACGGTCTGAATCACTTGGATATCTTACAGGTCATCTCCTTAATCACTTGAAGCTAAGGTTTCATGTTCAAGAAAGTTCTTCTGGGGGTTAATATTCAACCTACCTTGCACTGAATTCCTATTTGTAACCAGGCTTCCGAATGGAATTACCAAATTCCAAATAAGTCAAAAATTACTTCCAGCATCTCAGGTCTACTACTGCCTTATCCAAAGCAAAGAAAGAGCAGGATCTCACCACCACCTTGACGGCAGAGTTCTGGGCGTGGATTTTTTTAGCGTAGGCATCATCCCAATAACTTTTCTAGTGCTTGAGTTTGTTGACCTTGTGGAACACATTAGAGACAAATGTATTTACAAAAGGTGGTTTTATTTTAGATGAGTGGAGAAGGGTTGAGTCCTGAATTAGACTAGAAAGCTATTTACACTGGAGAGTGAATTTGCATAGAAAGATTGTATGCTGTTTTTCCACAGTAATTACCTGCTTAAATTTGCCAGCTCTTTCTCCTCCTGCTGAAAGAATTAATATTAAGATTTAACTTTTAGATTACTTTCAAAGCCACTTTGCATAAGCTGCTTTTCAGATCGCAGGACAGGGTTCATTATCTACAGAAGTTAAATGGTAGCAATTTATGGAAGGAACTCAGCACAATCAGGGTGTGAAATGCCTAAAGTGTTTGTTTCAAATCTATTGATTCTGTTCCTAGCATTATTGGTTTTTTATCCCTGTTGCATATTTGACGATTTAAACAAATGTCACCTGTTTCCGGAATGCTATTGTTTCTTGACTACAAGAAATGAGTGATTTTATGGTAGTGCCGGGATCCCATCAAGGCTTCAAAACAACATCTGCATCAGAAAGTGAAGGTTGGCATTTTGTTGGTCAAGCCCAGAGCTCTTGTCCTTGCTTTGGAAGGTCAAATGACATTGACAAATCAGGAAACAAAATAATGGTGCAGTAGGTTTTTATCTTTTCAGGAGGAAAAGGTAAAATAGGATCAACAATACAGTCCTTGTTGTTTCTTTTTCTCTTGGATACGTATCACAAGGTTGTTGGCATTTGCATGCTCCATTCTCTGTTGACCTTAAGATGAGTATTCAAGTGAAAAAATGAGATTGGGGTGGCTGATGCAGTTACTGCCATTCCTGTCTGTCCTACCCTTCTTCTGTGTCAGGACTAGCTGACAGTAGGAGCTCTCCTGAGTCGCTGAGTTTGCATTCTGGTGTACTAACAGAAGCTAAAATTGATGTTAGTTCATTTTACTGTACTGGACTACGGACTGTGGTGTCTCAGATACCACTTGCCTTGGAGCTCCTACTCTGAACATAAAGAGGTTGAGGCAGGCAATGGACAGCAACAACTTTGTTGTCCTGGTGCATTCTGCTAAGGAGTTAAGATGAGTCAGTGTTTGATTGAACAGCTGAGTAGGTGAATGGTCAAGTCCATGCTACTCACAGATCAAGATGAACTAGCTTTTGTGTCTCTCACTGATACTTCGATCTTCTGGATTCTTGAAGGTGTATTCTACTTTACTGTCTGCATTCCATGCCTTCAACATACCTCTTTTCCCCTCCTTTGTCATTTAACTTCATTATTTCTAGAGCTGGACATCCTAGTGGAAGTATGAATGCCTGTGGGGAGACAATCTGAGGACTAGAGAGTTGCTTTATAGAGTTGTTTTGAAAATAACGAGTACGTACTGTTGATGCATATAATACACTTCTAGTAAAATGGCATAACATTTTAGAGTTGTCAGGCAAGCATACCTCTTGAGAAATAGGAACTTATTTCCAAAAACAGATAGTAGTTGGATCAACTCAGCTTTGAGATATTCATCTTCAGGTTTGAGCAAGTAAGGTGAAGGATTTGTACTTTCTGAAATCAAAATGCTTAGTAGAGATTAGAGTTTTAAGCCCAGGAACTTTTTGATCTCTTTGTAGGCCTAAATTCAAGAAAGCAATTATGCAAACCTAGCATCTGTTGAAGTATTTGGTGATATTTTTTCTAAACTTTTTCACTATTTAAGCAATAAATGCACAAAACTTTAAAAATCAGAAAAACAATATTAATGTTTCTCAGATGCATCCTGAATATATCACTTTTGCTTTTACTTCCCCTATTTCAGCACCCATAAAGAGCCACACACAAATAAGGTTTATACAGCTGGGAAGATTGAAATATCAGGGTTTTTTCCTTCAGTTAAAGTATGGATGTGCCTCTGAATAACTGGGGATTGGCAAGCCTGAAATGTAATCATAATTACTTCTAATTACTTTGTTTATGGAATGCTATGATTGAATATTACTTTTGCAGTTTAACATGTTGTACATTGCTCAGTGGTTGTTTACTACATTGTCTTGTTATTCAGCTGTTCAAAAAAACTTGAGCTTGAAGTAGCAATTCTTATCTTAGAATAAAAGATTTCTATTCATAGTCAATTTATATCACGATTCTTTCTAGTGGAATGGGGGAGAGGGAAAGCAAGAGAGGATTGTAATCTGATTAAATCAGAATCCATCTTTGAACTTAACTATTTCTGAATATTCCATGGTTTTTAGAGCTGTTCTTCCTCTGACGTGATATCAGTCAACTCTGCCGAAGTCAGATCTGTTCAAGTCAAGGGTTAATGGTCAGTTTAGTTGAGGTGAAGATGAATTGAGTTGAATGAACTTCTATGGTATGCTGTTAGTTTTCAACAGGGGCCAATTCAAGCTGCTATTGTTTCAAAGTAGGTCTCCAGCAGCGCTTTTAAGATCACTTCTAACCTGTTAGACAGAATTTGATGTATTGAATATTGTTTCCCACACCCTGCTGAGTCCTGCAGCTGTGGAGCTCAGCCCTGTTGCTGTGCATGTGGCTCCATCAGGTGAAAACAGAGGCTGATTTCTCTTTGACAGGTACGATAAAGTAAAACCCCATTTTGTAGTGTGGCGTAGAGATGCAGTATTTCTTAATGACCACTTTTCTAAACCCTTACCTCTTTATTCTATGAGAACATTGCAGAAATGGTGTATTTGTTGTGACTTGTCCCAAAAGCCACTACCCTTTCACAGAAGTGCAGAAGAAAGGAGAGAGACAAGAAAAGTGTTACTAAATTGTAGACAGGTTTTGATATAGTGCTCTGTGTGAGCACATGACTGCTTGAGAGATCCTTCTCATGTTCCTAAGAAAATGGAAGAAATTATTTAGATGATTTAAAATGTTTTTGCCGGCACTCCAAGATGCCATGTTTCAGGAGAGGTGCTGTAGAGTAGTAGAGTCTAGAATGGGCTTTTTCTACCACATCTCTGCCATGTTGAAGAATTCATGCTGCACATGTTAGGTAAATTTTCCAAATTGAATGATACATTTTCAAAATCTGTACTGCTTTTATAAATAGAGTAGAACACTAACACAGGGTAGATATGCAGCTGTATTTTTAATAAAGTGTTAAAAGTGTAATGGTGGTAGTGGAATTATTCTTTGATGTGGGTTTGTTTTTGTTTTTGTTTTTACAAACATGCTGTGGGATAGACAGCCATTATGAACTTTAAAAATCTTTCAGCACTCTCTGAAGTGTTTTGCCCTTGCTTGATCTATTTAGAATTTTCTACTTGTATTTACTTTGTGAGGTTCTGCATGAGTAGGGCATGGCAATTTACTGATATTAAGTCAAGTAATTGGATTTATTTAAAATGTGTAACCTTGCATGTCTTCAGGTTATCTCTCCAAGTATTGTGTTTGACAACTGCTGACAGTAAATCTGGGAATTCTAGATAACCTGACTTTCTTGCAAATCTTCCTAATTTGTATATATACATGTAACTTGCTGTACAGACTTCTGTTCAAAAGTAGTGGAGTGGAAAGTGTAAATGTATTGGCTCAAAGAATTGTTTTAATTTTCATACAAGGCTTGTATTTGTATATTTAAATATTTGTGACATGATAGCTACTTTTTATAGCAAAGAATTCTCAAGTATGTTACTGTTTGTAACTGGATTTAGATGGTTACCCTGACGGAGGTTTGTTTCTGTAGTGGGGAAAGGATTTTTACTTCTAATAGTGGCCCTGCACTTTATGCTTTACATATGTTTAGAAAAAACTTTAGAAAATACCTTGCTATATTTGCCCATTAAGTTTTGGAAAATGAAAATACTTTTGAGTTGAAATTGCCTCATATGGTATGTACATGTTACACTGTCCTGCCAAACACATCTTGCAGAGCTTTGGGCTTCAATTAAGCTCAGATCTTGATTTGGTGCCTTTTATGGTTCTCATATTGGCCTGCAGTGTGAGGCACACGTGTGTGATGCTCAGGCAGGAGGTTCCATTCTCACGGTGGAATGGCTAGCCTCTTCTGCTGGTTTGTCTCACCTTTATAGTGTGACAAAACCCAGATGCTTGTGCCTGGTATATGGCCTGCAGTTGAAGGGCTTTGAAACTTCATGGGGAACACTGCCTGGAAACATACAGGGATCAAATGCTATAAACCAGGGGAGGTCAAGCGGGGAGACTGTTGCTGAGTATCTGATAGTTTCATTGTTGGTTTTGTTTTCTTGGGGAATTTGGAACACTTACTACCATCTCTCTGTCCTAATACTGCGAAGAGCCAAAATGCTCCTAATAATGAAGTGGAGAGAAAATTACTGCTGAATTTACTCTTTGAGTTTACAGTGCCTTAACTCAGATGAAATAGAGAGAACCCTTGGGTTTTCTTTACTTTTAGTTACATGTATTTGAGTAGCTGTGCCCGATAAAATTCTCTGCTTGCCAGTATGTAGTGGAAGATGTGATCATATTTGGAGAACAATATACAGACCTTGAAGCATAAATTTGCATAAAAGGCTTAATTTTGTCATTTTTCTTGCTTATTCATTTGTGTAATTTCTTTGCAGAAGCTTTAAAACAGGCATTTTTCATCTCTGTCTCTTTGCTGTTATCATACCTTTTCTTCCTGATCTATAATGAATTTTTTTGCAAATTGGATTTACTTATGTGAGGTAGCATACTTATTTTCAATAATTAATAAAAATTGCCAAAATACCTTTCCTTTACAGTTCAAGGAGGGAATTGCCACAGGAAACAAAATTACCAGTGAAACTTGTGCTCTCTGGGAGATGCTTCAAAATCTGAAAGATCATGGTACTATTTGATAAAAAAAGCATTGGATTAAGCCCTTGCAGGGTTCACTTCATTCACCAAACTAATTATGGAGCAAATAGTAAGAATGTTCATTTACTGAGTGTGAAATAGCTTCACATTGTCTTCTCTAAGAATGTCTTGATTCTATCACAAGAAAAGTACAGACCAGACAGGGTTGTCTGTACCTTACTGTGCCTTTTCGTGATGGAAGTCTTCAAGGAAATTTGGACTAGTTATTTGGACTTTAGTTATTTGGACTGTAGATTTAAACCACTGTCTTCTGGCAGAAATCATTGTCACTTTGAGAGTGTATTTCCATGCTGGGGTATGTCGATGTAATCTTTAAACCTCTACACTTGAATTTTTGTTTCATCTTATGTGTTTTACTAGCAGAAGTGCATTTCATTGTATTATAGGAAGGTACAAATAGCTTTTTTTACTGTTCTTGTGGAAGCTGTGGTAAATGTAAACACAGACAACAGGAATGCATAAAGTCCTTATTACAGATCCATAAAACCTGATACTGAGATTAGGAAAGTAAGACGAACCAAATGGAGAGGATAAGGCAGCACATACAATAATAATTTTCCAAATTTAAAATGAAATTGAAACCCCATGAAGAAATGAACCATTATCTTCATGTTCTAACTTCTTTTTTCACAATGGAATCTTCTAACATAATTCATCTCTTGACAGCAATACTCAGCTTAAAGTTAAAGCATATCCGACATGCTGCAAACTTGCAGCGTGGAATTTACGTGAATACCTAACTGATATTACCTTAAACCTTAACAAAAGAAAGCAGTTGCTGCATTTCCTCTATTATCTTGGGAATGATACTCAGAAGGGGACAAAATAACTATGATAAACATTGATTTCAAATTCTGCACTCCTCTCCTATTTTGTAGTCTTTTCTGCTTTCCCAGTAAATATTACTTACGGTACAGAGCTCAGTCTTCCAAGCTGAAGTTTCTCCAAAAATGTTGCCACTTGGAAAGTGAGGGAAAATGACTTAGGGTAGAAATAGCGGAAGAAATAGCAGTAGGTAAAGAAAATAGAAAACCTGAGCAATAATTGGGAAGATTTATCAGACATGTGTCTTCTTGTCCAAATATAGCTTTTCTGAAAATGTGTTTTAAAAATAAAACCAACAGCTGTTTTCTGTAGGAAAATGTTGCCATCATCTTACACTACTGTTTTTTAAATTATGTTACAAAGGTGGTCCAGCCCAGTCAACATTAGTTATAAAATGCTTTGACACCAATACTCTGCTTAAAGTTCGAGGACATTAGACATTTTTCACAATTTGCATAAATTATTTTTTATTTCTGTTTATGGACTGTAAGGTGTTGATCCTTCAACTTGTTCCTATTGGGCTCAGCTGTAATTCCCTTTAAAGCTCTAGGTAATTGTACACTTCTAATGTTTTATATGCTTAATTCAGTAGAAAAAAATAGGAGCAAAAAAGGATCATTAACAAATCAGTCCTGGTCGTGACAGTGGTAAAGGAAACATCTGTTGCATAAGGTAAGGCTCTATTTAAATTCATAGCCAACATGTTGAGAAACAAAGAGAATGGCAGACTTTGGGAGTCTTTTTTCGAGACAGTCCTCCTCTGCATTTCCATTTTGTAATGTGAAAACTTGCCACAGTGGTGATATTTTGAGACATCCAATTTTACCTTCTGATAGATATTACAGATTCTCTGTGGCTTTAATGACATCCACAACTCTTGTTAGGTTTTGTCAGAAATTACTGAGAAAGCAGATGATTGTCTCTTCATACCCTTTGTGGCCTGTCAGTGTTACTGTGAAATGTTGGCTTTTTCTGTCTGAAAGGAAGCCTTCTGTTGCTGCTCTTGTCCTACCTACTTTACCTCCTCATCACCACCACCTCACATACTTTTTCAGTATGTCTTAAAGCCATAGAAAGAAGGATGGAAACTTTATTTGCTGTTGTGATTTGTTGAAAAACTGCTTATTGTGGCTGCAATTAATGCTAATCATTAAAAGCTCTGGAAGTACAACTGTGAATCGACAACTATTTAACAATATATTTACTTTAATTTTAGAATTGGAAAATAAAGTCTCTTCTCCCAGCCTTCATGGATCTTACATTTATTCTGCTTTCTCACAGAAGTCTAGTAAACAAGTGTTTATACTTAGAAAATTTCCTTATGGGCCATTGGTCTATCTTGAATTCTGTTTCAATGATGTATTATTTACAGGGAAAAACTCCCTTCTAGACTTTAGCTGAAGTTCATGCTCAAGCATGAATTCAGGCCTGCTGTAGCAAGTCTGTGCTAGGTATGACTAGTTCTGGAGGATGTGCTTGACTGACCTTCCTGCTAAAGAGTACTGGGAGCAATGTACAGCATAGTCCTGGCAGTTCCTCAGTCAGATCAGGATGATAGAAGGAAATCTCTGACAGTCTTGCTCATTTTTGCCTTTCATGCAGCAAGTTGTCATAAGAACATGTGACATATATCTGTATGTATTATTTTTTCCATGCTGGCATTCACGTATCTGAAGGTGGTGGTATGTGCTCATAATGCTATAAAATCTTGTTTTGTGTACTTTAGAGTATTTAAAAATTGTCTATGCATCGTTTAATACTGCATGTATAAGTGGAAATTAAACCAACAATCCACAGAAAAGATCGTTCAGTTGTATTGTCTTCCACAGTAGCTTTTCATTTCTGTCTTGGGTTGAACATTACCTTCCAAACTTGGCTTTATGTCTTTGAGTTCAGTATTGGTCATGCAAAACTGTTATATGTGTCATACACTTTGTTAGCCTTTTCTCATTAAATGTAGATGACGTCATATCTGCTGTGTGTGACATTTAGTAGTGCAGTGGAACGCCGTACTCTTTAATATTAAGCAAAGGTTGACAGAGTAGCTTCAGTAATTTCCACAGACATGTTATTTTAAGGTGATACATTCTCTACACAAGTATATAGCAAAAATTTCTTAAGATTTATTATGTGCATTTTTTTTCCTTTGAACAGCTGGGTTGATTTCAATGCAGTAAACCAGATTTGTAGAGTGTAAATGAATCATATTTTTAATAATGCATTCTATGAAGTCACATGAATGAATTTTTATACTTTTCTATTTCTCCTTCATTCACTTAATTCTACATCAAGCTTCAGTTCCTTTTTGATTATGTGAGTGTACTTGTTTGTGGAGCTGTACCATGTGTTTGAAATGATAGGGAATTTGGAAAAAAAAGAACATTGTTGGTTTACACCATTGATGTTTAAGCTGTTGGAACTTGGAACTGTTAGTTTGTTTCTTTATGAAGCAAATTAATTAAAAGACTTTACAATTAAAAGTGAAGAGAGTAGCTTTTTTTTTTTTTTTNAAATAATGGGAGGCCTTTCTCCTGAACAAGGGAAATTTTGCAGCACATTATTGTCGAGTTGGGAACACTCCAGAGAGAGCAGCTGGCAACCTGTTGTGATTGTGATGAATGAGACTACAAGTGTACATCTGGGTACACATTCAATTGTTTTTGCTTCTTGGGCATTGCTTTTCACAGACGTCATTTCCATCATGATACCAAATGTATCTTACAAGTCCTTTTGAGTAGCCTGTAAAAAGCAGACTGTAAAATTGTTGGATTTTTAAGTCAGTATCACCTGACGACTTAGCATAAAATATTGAGTCAGCACTTTGTTTTTCTTTAAATGGCCCACCAATAACAATAATTCTTTATGAAAATAACTAAAGATACCTTTAATATGTTAGGCTGCATGTTGTGCTTCATATTATTGGTGCATTTTCAGAATTTATTTATTATCAGCACATTCCCATGACATTGCCTCTTGCAAAATACTTGACTCTTCTTCCTCCCACCCCCTTTTGTGTTTATGAAGTTCACTTTGATTCTTCTGTGTCTATTCTGATTAAAAAGAAGTGGATTAAAAAAAATATTGTAGCTTTACTAAAAAAAGATTGTAAGGCTGGTGTGTAATGCCTGAGTGTTCTGACAGACAGTGGGCTGCATCTGACACAGACAGGTCTGATTTCTAAATTTTCTGGTTTTGAACTACACAAAAGCACCTCAAATTATTATTGTTGAAATACGTGTTTTGTGTTGAGAGCTGTGAATCCAGAGTTAGATGTGTGTATGCTAAGCCCAGGGTTTGTGCTGAGATCCCAATGAGGATACTAGTTGTGGAGGGGAAGGACGCCCCTGCCCAGATCTCCAAGGTGCCCAGTGCCCTGTGGGTGAATTGCCTGGGAGGCCTGACCCCCATCGGTGACCTCTGCCCTCAGTATCCCTCTCTCTGCCCAGCCCCGAAGTGAGGTGAGGCAGAGCTGTCGCCTCTCTGTGGGAAAAGGGGAGAAAGAAGGAAAAAAAGGGTACACTGGGAAAAGAGGAGCAAAGGCTCTCTTTCCTTCCCTTTCCCCCTCCCACTGCAGCTTCCAGCACAGCCAAAGTTCTCTAGGGACAGACTCTGGCTTTTAATGAGGCCACAGTGAGTGGGGGTTGTATGGGAAGAAGGATGTAATAACACCAAAGATCAGAAGTACTGCAGTACTAAGGGGTATTGTAGGAGAGCTCGTGTGGGTAAAGCCGTTCTCGATGTATGTGGTGGTGTTGAAAGGACAGAAGAACCATTGGGGTCACTAGAGATGTCCATGTTGCAGAACTCTGTGTACTGGGTGTGCATCCTTCACTATGCTCTGAATAACACAGTGCACATGTTCTACCTGTGCACCTCCTGAGCTGGGGAAGGACATCCGATGGCTGGATGCACAAACGGATGTGGATGTTGGCCAGCGAGCAGCAGAGGTGTAGCCAGTTTTGATGCAAAGGTGTCTCTGCCATCCAAGTCTTATAAGATCAGGGGGATGGTTTGTCTTAGTGCTGCTGAAGAGGGTAGGTTCTGTGTTCTTAGTGAAACTTTGACCTTTACAATTCCCCCAAAGGTGAGCCAGTGGGGAGGAGAAGATGGAGACAGTTTCTCAGCTGAGGCACTGTACAGGTGGCAGACTAGTACCTTTATATTAGTGTTAAATATTGAGGAAAATCTAGATTTGCACACTTACAGAACAATTTTTACGTGTTTTTTTCCCTGTGGCTGACCTGAGTTTATTTAAATCCTAGGCAAATGTTTCAACTTTGAAACTAAAAAAGTCTCTGGTTCTGCCTTGAAATTCGAAAGATGAATCAAAAGCTTCTCATACTGGTTTTGTGTTTTGGGTTATTTTATACTCCCCTTCACACCCCTCTTCTCCCCCNGGTGCTTAGATATTCTTCAGTGTCACATTCTACAGATTCCTCGTCAGATATAACCAGTCAGTTCATCATCTTAATTTTTGCCTGTCTTTTTTTTCATGGGATATTATAAGCTAACTAAGAGATTGAGTTAATTCAGTGGATGTCAAACTAAAATTCTTGATATTGACATAACTGGCAAAATTTTCTGGCACTTGTGTTCTCAGGGAAAAATATTAAAGGAAAAAAAGGAAAAGACTCAAGGCCCAAGTAGATAGACATTTGACTTACCAGGTGTATTTGGACTAAACCAAGAACTCATAATGGGAAAAAAAAGAATTTGTCAGCAAACAATGACTTAGAGGTCAAGATGTAAGTATAACATCATAGTTGCAAAAAAGTAGGCTATATAATTTCTTGCAGAAGAAATTGGAACAAACAGCAAAGTGTTCTTCAACTGTAAAAGTTAACAGAGAGAAAGGAGAATGCAAGGGTGACCTCTGCAAGGTCCAGATGGTATAAAGGATAGAAATTATTTGGGAATGGTCCAAAAACTAAGCAGCAGTTCATAAATGCAGATAAGGCAGTTAAGGCAAGCCAGATACTGGTTTCTTCTTGAAGGATCTGTTCCAGTACTTTCTAGAAAATGTGCTTATTTCCTTCAGTCTTTTAGGGAAGTTGAGAGGAGGTAAAGCCATATTATTGGAGACTGACACATCTTGTAAAAACATTTAAGAAGACTAAAAAATAACTAAGAGGTGGAGTTCCATTAGAGGTGGAGTTCCATTAGCATACCTTCAGCACTCGATGTTCGTTGACTGTGAAGACTTTTTCAATCCTGTTCTTTTGAGAAAACCTTGAGTTTTGTTTCCATGTTTGTTTTTTGCTTCTTTCAAAATGATTGAGATTGCCTCAAGTTTACTGTGAGAAACTGTAGTATTTAGTAATCTGTATTCTGAGTTCAGAGCTTTAAACCATAAAGTTTATCATCCTGTCATTGGTAGTAATTACTGCTAGTTGCATCAGGAGAAAGTAAAAAGAGATACTTAGCTCTCTTCACGTGATTGTTCTCTGGGATTGTCGCCTGTGAGACTGTGATGCTGAATCTGAGTAACCCCTATGCCCTTGAGAAAGTAATACAAATGGAAAGAAAGATTTCTCTAGGCAGGTTTGTGCACATGCTTACATGAGAATGAAGTCTTAAGAGTTTTCAGAATGTTTTCCTCTTTCTTGCCCTCTTTTAGGGGTTAATTCTCGTATTGTGTTTCCATTGACTCTGCTTCAGCCCTTTGACTTCTATTTGAAAACAGTTTTGAGCAAAGATTCTGTCACAGTTGTAACAGAATTCAAAGCTTATAAATCAATCATCTGTTCAGGTCACCTGAGACCTTGTCCTTATAAAACATAAAGCCAAAGAGCAGTTAAATCTAAACACTTGGCATTTCTTCTAAAATCTTGAGTTTCACATATTTACCCAAATATTTTTCGTAGTTCTTGCAAATACTTGTTCTGCCACCTTAGTGGGAGAAACTCAATTCTTTTCTTGGCATTTTCTTTCTGCTCTTAATATGCTAAAGTGAATTTTGTGTCTGAAAGTAGAATTCTTTTGTTTTGAGACTGAGCTTTCCATGTTTCAGGAAATTCAGTTTTCTATATTCCATTAAAAAAACTAAAATACATGTGACTCTTAAGACTCAGGTTCTTTTTCTTTGCTCGTGAGCTGCTGCCTGCTTCAGTCTGTATCTCATTTAATGGCTACTGATTACATTGCAGTACTGTGTAAGAGCAGTATTTTGTCACTGTAGCTTTGATCCAGATAAACGGACTCACCTGGTCTTAAAATCTCATTTTATGCAGAACGTTCTTTTTCTTTGTTTTCCTTTCAGCCCAGTCATTGAAGGAGTTTGCGCGGCTCCTGATTGCTGTTGAAGAGGAGAGAAGACGACTGGTAAGTTTGCTGGCAGTAATCTTGCATTGGGCCTCTCCTTGTGTAAAACAGTACACTTTTTTTCTATTTCCCCTGAAGGGATTTTTTTTTTTAAGTTTATTTGTGCAGTAGAGGTTAAGTATTTCATGAGAATTATTTGGAATCTTATGCAAAGGCAGAAATGTACTAGCACAAACTACAGCAATTTTTAATAAACTGTTCATCCACAGACTTTTGCATCAATTTAAAAATTGTTTTCTCTCCATTTCCTACCTCCCTGCTCCCTAACCCAAAATAACCTTTGAGTGCTGCTGTACCTTTTCCTTCCCACAAAGAGTTTATACTGGAGATGTAGATCTGTATTTATATTTAATGAAATACTCGTGAGTGTTGCCCAGTGAATGTATGCTAGTAATCCAAGAATATGACAAGTGATAAGAAGAGAAAGCAAATTTATCACCCCAGAGGAACTCACGTAGAATACATTATGAATCAGATTTGTCAGAGTCATCCATTGATACGGTGTCCTTATGCTGTTTGAATCTGCAGTGTGCTTTGATTTTTATATTTCTATTCAAATATAGCTTTGTTAAAAGTTTTAAGTGTATTTTTATGCAACTATTTAAAAAAAAATAATTCCAGGTAAGCAGTGAAGCTATTTTTGTCCTTCCTGGGGAGTCAGTCATGAATAAAGGAGTGAGCTAATTAATAATTAATCAGTAGGGAGATTTTTAAATATTGTGAAAGTTTAACTAGCTCTAATCTATGACTATGTCTGTCCTGGTTTTCTGTTCTCTTATAGGTACTTAGGGCATTGAGGTAAGGCTTTTATGACTCAGATTGGAACAAATTTACTAATTCAGAAAGAAGTTTATATAAAGTTGTCTTATCCTAGAAGTAAATAGCCATAGAATTGCTCTCCCACTATTTCTGTTTAGATAAATCTTTTAAAGTGGCAAAGTCATAACATTTATTTAGTACAGTTGCATAGTTAATATCACTTAAATGTATAAAAGTATAAAATTCTTTTTGCTTCATGCTAAATATTTTTTCCTGGGTAGCTGGAAGAGTGAGGTGACTGTTCTACACTTACCACCTTAAAAGTTGGTTAGCAGAACATTTATTAATTCCTTAGTTAAACAATATTTTTAAATTAGTAGCTTTCCAGTTAAGGTTAAAGATTGTTATGAGCTAACTATTAGAGAAAGAAAAAGCAATGAATAGGTGAGGGTTTTCTTCTTCAAACTCGTTGGTCTTTCATAATATGTACAAATAACTTCCTATTATTTTCTCTCTTTTTTTCCCCTTTTTTTTTCACCTCAGAGGAGTCACTACCTTTTTCACTTTTAGAAGTTTATGGCCTCTCTTTGGTTTATAATTTGATCTTGCCATATAATGCTTTTGTAAAAGATGTAGGAAGGCCTTTAGCATAAAAGAAGAAAAAAAATATTAATATTATTAGGTGAAAAAAGATCAGTCAGATGGAATGATACATTTTGTTCTAGATCAATATGATTTCCATGGGAATGCGTGGATTGTATAGCTGAGTGTGGTGGGTTGACCCTGGCTGGATTAGAGGTGCCCACCAAAGCTGCTCTGTCACTGCCCTCCTCAGCTGGGCAGGGGACAGAAAATATAAGGGACAGCTCATGGGCTGAGATAAGGGCAAGGAGAGATCACTCAGCAATTACTGTCATGAGCAAAACAGACTTGACTTGGGGATATCCGTTTAATTTAATGACAGTCAAATCAGAGTAGGGTAATAAGAAACGAAACACAAATCTTAAAGAAACTTCGTCCCGCCACTCACTTCTTTTGAGGCTTTACTTTAATCTCTGTTTTCTACCTCCTTCCTGCCAGTGGCACAGGAGGGCAGGGAATGAAGGCTGCACCTCCTTCCTCCTCGTGGGGAGGACTCCTCACCTTCTTCCATTGCTCCAGTACTGGCCCCTCCCTTAGGGCACAGTCCTCCACCAACTTCTCCAACGTGAGTCCTTCCCATGGGCTGCAGTTCTTCATGACCTGCCCCAGCATGGGTCCTTTCCACAGGATTGAGTCCTTCAGGAACAGGCTGCTCCAGCGTGGGTCCCCACATGGTCTTCACGCATGGAGAAGCTGCTGTTGATGGGATATCATTTATAACCAGCTTTTCGCTCAGCTTGGAATAACCTCATTCTGTTCACATTCTCTGTCCAGAATGAGAACATTGAGGACACACAGTTTTCATGGTAGTTATATTTGCATAAGAAAATTTATCGAACTTAGAATTTCTCTGGTTTTAAAAAGTTTGAGCTGCCTGTTGGTGGAATTTGTTTAATTATTATTGGAATAAAAGCATTACCTTTGTAAATTATGTGCTTTTTTTATTCCCTGGTTTCTTACTGCAGTTTTCTACAGGTTGTCATAGAATCCAGAGGTCCCTGTGAGGATCAGTGTGCTGAACAGATTCCTAGTATAAGTTTTTTGCTTGACAATCTTGTAATTTAACTGTGGAATCTTCAGAACACTTTTGCTTGTTTCTGAGGAAGTTTGGAGCATTATCCATCCATTTAGATTTCTCTGCTGGAAGCACAAGTCGGCCAATTTGCAGATTAGTGATTTAAAACAAAGTTCTCAACTGATGGGAAATCTTGAGACTGAGCATGCAGGTCTTTAAGAATTTGGTTTCCTTCTGCATATAAAGAAAAAACTTGCGGAAATTATAAAAAAAGAAAGCTTGTTCTTTTTTTTCTTTTTGACATTTTGTAGAAGGCTTAGAGAAAAACAGCTAGGCGATGTTGTGGCTATTTGTGGATACACTTCATCATACCACTTTCAACTTCCTTTTAATTCTTGTAGCATGTGACAGTAAAAGACACTATTGTATCAGTGAATGCAGGATGTATTAGAATATAGAATGACAGATACTAATTTTGCGTACCAGCTAATGGCCTTGTTTCCTTACCTTGAACTACCTTGAACACAGTCTTAAGCTGCACCAAGGAAAATATAGGTTGGATATTAGGAAAAAGTTTTTTACAAAAAGAGTGATAAAGTACTGGAATGGTCTACCCGGGGAGGTGGTGGAGTCACCATCCCTGGATGTGTTTAAAAAGAGATTGGATGTGGCGCTCAGTGCCATGGTTTAGTTGAGGTGTTTAGGGCATGGGTTGGACTCGAAGATCTTGAAGGCCTCTTCCAACCTAGTGAGTCTGTGATTCTGTGATTTTATTTAATTATGAGCATAAATATAAGTGCGTTAATCAGATTTGAATATGGAAAGTATGTATTCATATAACCAATTTATTTCTCATCTGATGCCTGTTAAAGTCTTCATAAGTCAAACTATATTTTTGTCTTGGTGAACACTATGTTGGAGTGCTTGTCCACTGAATGTATAAATGAAGTGTTTCCAATGGTCAAGGAAATAGTTTGAGGTATTTAGCAAATATTCTGTCCTTCTTGCATAAAGAACCAGAAGGAACTACTTTTTTTTTTTATTATTTAGAAGAAGTTAATGAAGCAAGACATTATGAATAGTATTACTAGGAAAAACACTGAAGTATAAAGTTAAATGAAACTTCGTATTACATAAATATTCTGTTGTGTAAGGCTTTGTAGCTATTATTACTGGCAGCAGTAATAATATGGTGATTATTGCAAGTCAATTTCTTTTATCCTTGTCTTTTATTTCTTGATGCTAGAAAATTGACTAGCAGTCAGGAAAACCAGAGGCCACGCACCACACATTTCCCGTTAAAAAGCAAATAAAGGAAAATAACTCTAAAGATACCTTCTTTTATTATATACAGCCTTAGGTTTGATATCTGTCATTTTGTGGGGGTGTTAATTTAGTGATGCTGTTAGTAAAAGATCCATTAAAAAAACCTCAACCAAACAGCACTACTCTCAGGCTTCACATGTGTAAATAGGATAAAAAGTCAGATTCATCCGCACTGCATTTCCAGTGACTTCAGCAGCAAGCCGCCAGGGATGTAGAATAATGACCTCTATTTCCTAGTGTTTATTAGGGAACAATAGAGATGCTATAATTTAATCCCATGTGAATGTTTGAATTTTTATCAAGGGAACTTACTTAAAATAATTTCCTTCCTCTTTCACTGAATCTGCATTCTTTCTGTTAAATAAGTGATATATTTTATTTTGGAGATTCATATTTTATTTATGCTTCCTATTCATTTGATATTGTTAGTAAAATTAATAACAAACAGAAGTGATCTGGGAGTAAAATAGAATGCTACTTCCTTTTCCCTTTGTAGGATTATTATGTGTTGACATAAGTATAGATGAACTGGTTCATGCTTCTGGTCCTAGAGATCCCCTATGAGTTTGAAGCATTGAATGAGTTCTCTTGAGTGTCAGTGTTATCTTGCTGGAACTCCCTGATTATTTCTGAGAGTTTACAAAATCCAAGACTGAAATAGGCTCTTAATTCTTACATTCCTTGCTATTTATCCAAGTTTTTTTGGGTTGTTGGCAGGTGATGAATGGTCCCAGAGCTTTTTCTCTCTGGCATCATGAATCAGTGAGATTCCTGACCAATATTAAATACTCCAGGGGATAGTGTAAAAATTCTGAAGTGGATAGTTTGTACTATGCTCGATGAATATTTTTCTTTATAACGTCTGCCTTTTTGTATCTAATAATCTTCCTGCTTCAGACAGTGTCTCATTTTTGTGGACTTTTTTTGTATTAACTGGATGTTCTCATTGTGGTTCTGCATTTGCCCTCACACAAGGGGTCTGATGCTATCTGCTTCCAGGGAAAGCATCAAAATATTCCGTTTCAAAAGCTGCACTTGAAGAAAAATAAATGAGCTGTTAAAACCAGCTATCCATGGAATGGTACATAAAATCAGATACCGAAGGGCACAGCATGTTGTCGAGCAGAGTTAACCTTTTCCCTATAATGCAAAGTGCATTACAGATTCCATCAGGAGAGTAAGCAGTCTCCTATCCAGAGGGGCAGCTTATTACACAGTTTATACAGGGGAAAAATAACATTGCATATACTAGCACCTTGAGACTGCAGAACAAACACCTGGCATTTTGTTTTGCATGGCGTGTCTCTCAAATTGCAAAAAAATAGTGTTTGATGGTGTTTTGATATACTTGGTAACTAATTTCAGTGTTTTTCACCTGTCAGACAAGATTTGGCATTTAAATTAATCTCCTTGCTAGGAATCTGCCGGCAAGAACACTGAAAGCATATTACTATAAGTGAAGGAAAACACAACAAATAAAAGGACTTCTTTGAAGTTACGACTAGTTTTTTGTTTCTTTATTTTTGTTCTCCCTCCTACTCCCTCTACCATGTTTGCTGTTTAAAATTAATTGAAAGCACATGGTTTTAGCAGGTTTCAGTTTTTTCCTTATACTTAAGATAGCTGTACATCTTATTGAAACATTAATGTAGCATGGACTGTGTTAGTTAACTAAATTCTTTGGAAAGACTTTCTGAATTTGTGCATCAGGTTACTAATTTGGAAATACCTCTTTGAGGTTTCTATTGAAGAAGGATCAGTAAATCAGTACTGAATTTTTTAGTTTTCTTTCAAAAACTATTTTTACCTACATTTATCTATTTATATTTTGCCTTTTCTTCCTCGAATTTCACCCCTGGTATAGCAGCCAACGTATTTGATATTAAATACAGAAAAAATCCATGTCTTTGGTAAGGGAAATTCTGCAAGACAGGAAAATACTGATTTCAATAGTTTCATTAAATTTTTTATTTTTTTTTTCTTTTTAAACCATCAGCTTACTGTCCTCTGACAGTCAGGCTAAGTTTTAGAAATCTTTGGGAAATTTACTGAAAGCAAATCACATGCCTTCATAAACCTTTTTGGGGAGCCCCCATTTTGAATACTTGCTATATGCGTTTCTGGCCAGAAAGTATTATGTAGACTACAAAAGATACAGAGAAAGGCAACAAGGAAGGCTTAACACCTAGAGGCTAAGAATGAGAAGAGACTGCATGGAAATCTCTTTAATTAGCTTTAGTTCAAACAAACCAGATCAATGTTGTTTGGAGACCTGTGATTCGTTAATTGAAATTACATCTTTCAGCACACTTGAACTAGTCCTCAGCAATAGGTTAACAGTTCAGCCCTTGAAATCAGATTTTTCTTCCTTTTTTCTTTTTCCTTCCTGATACAGTTGTCAGTCTTACTTTTTAAGAATAAACCAGAACAAACATTGCAAAATTACTGGGAGACTATTGCAGAAGCAAGAGTGTACTCAGTAGCATTGCATGGTTTTCTGCCGTGGTTTAGCTCTGGAATGACTGGAGAAAATGTGCTACAGAGAATTTTATCTAATTAGCAGTTTGCAGAACCAGCTTTGCCCCAAATGTCAATCAGCATTGTGTTCCATCTTCTTTCACCATCAAAATTGGGAGGTTACTTAGGTGGAGGTCAGCAACACTTAGAAGAATGTTTCTGTATTCATATTGGTTGCATATTTGTTGAGTGTTTCTTGAACCTTTTGAGAAAAGGTCTTCCCTGTTGTTGCTGGTACAAGTGTTTGTGTGCCTGTGTGGTGAACATAACTGGAGAAGTGATCGAGCTGAAAAAATAATCCCATTCGCACTAGCTTTCTGTTACTTTCTTTCCATCACTTCCGTGCACACAAGGCAAATGAAGACCTTCTGGGCCAGAATTACTATCCAGAAGATAGTAATTTCTTTGGTACAATTGCTATCAAAAAGATATTAGAACTGTACCTTCATTTCCCTGCAGATGTTATCTATGACCATTATAACTCATGAATGAAATCAGGAAGTGATAGGCATATTTCTGTCATGCAGGCTTCCTAGAGGGCAGTCTGCAACATGATCCTTTGGTGAGTTGTTGTTGAGAGGGAACTCTCGATGCAGCTTTCCCCCTTGCCATGTCTTGGGCTAGAAGGAATCCTGTTTGCTGTCTTTCTCTGCACCACTTAAGTATGAAAATACATGTGTTCAGTGAATGTTTCTTAGCACTTGTGCTCAATTAGAAAAAACCACAAAGTAATAAAAGTAAACAGTTCATATTCTGTTATCATTAATGTAGTTTAACATGTAACATCTGTATGTATTTCTGAACTTTTCGCAGATAAAGAGCACATACTAGGCCAGACAATTTGGAGATAAAATTATGGGTCCTATTAGTACAGAACATTAGCTGACTCTTCCAGATAACACTGCAACAGCTTCCATAATTGTACACTTGGTACATTCCTAATTTGTTTAAATATAGTTCTAATTTTTCCAATAATTTTCATGCTTTAAAATAATTTCTTCCATTATTTTTTGTGGAAATGAAGAAAAAACAGTCATCCTGGGACATTTGATTATGATAATTTTTAAAAGATCCAACTGATCTCAATAGAAACTAGTTGCAACTAGTCCCTCTCACATCCCTGAAACTGCCATCCTCTGGGACTGAAAATACAGGTCCATGTTTTCTTTAACTTTGCAGAAAGTACATCTGAAATCATTGTGCTGTGACAGAACAATGCTATTAATTCAGAATATGCTCAGAGTTTTATGATCATGAAGTCAACAGAGAACCTGTTGTTCATGTTTTGCTCTGTGTTTCTTAGCAGCTTTCTCTCTACGTTTTTCTTTTTCTTTTGAAAATGTGAGTTATTTCTTGTTGATATGGATGTCCAGAGTGCAGAACTATATCTTATGCAGAGCCTTTTGCACCCTATCCTCCTCTACTTGAGCCTAGATAATTTCATTGCCTTTAAACTTACCTTTTGAGGAAGTTTGACTGTTTTTAGAGACAGTCTTTGCTGTTTTCCGAGATAGTTGTCATAGAATTGATTTGTGACAAAGTTATTTTCTTGTAGTAAACAACTTTGTAAGATGTGTGAAAATGTAGATCTCCCATGTTGATCTCTGTTGTTGTTTTGACTGGTTAGTTGGCATCAGACAGGGAGCACTTGTCTGTCTTGATGGGGCCAAGAGGCTGTAAGACAGGAGAGTGGGAATAGTATAATTGTTAAAGAGGAAAGGAAAGGGGAACAGAGATAAGGGGATTTATAAGATTTGTGTACATTCCTTTACCGTCTTACATAAACAGTGTTCCAAGCCTTAGTAAGAAGGCTTTGATAATTCAGGGTCTATATGGTATTTGCTCTTCAGTTTTCTGCAGAGAATGCAAATTAAGAAAATCCATTTATTTTTAAAAAACTATGTATTTTGCAGGAGTGTAATGGGTTATTAGTAATTACAGTTTCTCCTGCTTTCTATATTCAAGGTGCTTGTGTTTGTATTTGCCTCCATATGGATATACAATTAGAGAATGGTTTGGGTTGGAAGGAATCTTAAAGACCATACTCCAACCCTCCCTGCTGTGGCCTCCCACTAGACCAGGTTGCTCAAAGCCCCATCCAGCTTTCAACACTTCTGGGGGTGGGACATCCACAACTTCTCTCTGCAACCTATGCCAGTGTCTCACCACCCTCAAATTAAAGAATTTCATCCCTGTATTTAATCTAAACCTACCCTCTTTCAGTTTAAAAACATTCCGCCTTGTGCTGTCACTACTTGTACTTGTAAAAGGTCTCTGTCCAGCTTCACCTTGCAGCATTTTTCAGTCAGGAGAGAACATTCACAAAACGAGATTGCTTGCTATTCCCGGTTTTGAAGAGTATCATAGAGAGAGAGATGAAATGCTCTCTTCATTCAAAGTGCAAAATTAAGGGTTAGTTGGAAAGCATCTTGCTACTTCTCATTTTATAAATCTAATTTGTTCTCAATTCATATGCTCATTGCATGCAAGCATTTCACTGCATGTAGTCTTGCATTTCATGACAGCATTTCCCCAAGTTTTGAGAAGCATTCTGTGAGTAGCATGGCCAGAAGGAGTTTATTTTAATGACATTTTAGTCTTAACAGATATGTGGTAGTTGCAATTTTAGTTTGTAGATTCTTTTGCTTCCACCACAGTCACTACGTGTCTCTTCAGATGACTGTTGACAGAGAAAAGCAAAAGAAAGAAAAATGTTTGCACTTTTAAATCAGTATTTTAAAGGAACATGAGTTCTGAATCAGCCAACCAGATAGCCTTTAAATTTTATGCATTTATCTTGTGACTACAGAAGGAGGGAATTGAGTTGGCCATAGAAGAGGATATGTGCTGTACCCATTACTAGCTTGTAATAATGTCAGAACATGCTGCTACCTGACATGCTACCACTTTCTAAAAATTTTTTTAATGAATTCTGAATTTATCTGCAGTTCTCCTGGAAGTATGAGAGAAGGTGCTTCATTCCTACAAACTTATTTTTTAATTTTCCTTCATTTAGTGTGATCTCCGGAATGAAATCCCTGTATTTGTTCTTATTTAGTGTCCTGGGAAATGCGATTAAAAACAGAAAACAACACAAGCACTTTATGTACCACACTGTGTGTAGAAACAAATATGCCTTTATTTAAACCAAACAACAACCAAAAGCCCCACCTTTTCACAAGGAAGCAAAATATTCTCTCTTGAGCAATCTGTGTAACCTGCATGGGCTCATAGCTGTGTTACATACAAAGTTGTTTTATTTAAGTATTCTCTGTTAGGATGTTGTATTAATATTTGCAGAACACTTAGGTTGCCTTTATTATACTTTTCAAACGTCTGCAGAGGCTTCAGTTATTGTTACTTCAAGAAGCTTTCTTGGGTGCATCTCCCAGAGCAAGTGCCTTTGCTTTGAGCTAAGACTGAAACAGATTAACAGTTTTGTCTGTTTTTTTGGCAGCCATGCCAGTTTATTATGTACCCACTTCACAAAACTGACCTGGCTAAAAGCAAAGCAAACAAAATATTTACGGGTTATTTTTCAACCATGTTGCAACAGACTGTTTCAGTGTCACAGCAACAGAGGACGGAAGAAGAAGTCAAAAACAAGATGAAGGGGCATTTCAGGATCAGCAAACTCTTCTTAAGCTAGCATGAGCACCAAAATTAATGACTATAAATCTACCTCTTGGTGCAATATTTGTTGCAGCCCTGCTCTTACAACTAGTTGCGGTCAGGGAAAGAGATTATTTTTCTAGTGTTAAAAGGAAATTAGAGTAGAAATCTGGAAGCCGTGGTCACATGGTCTGAGGAAGGTTTTGAAGGATGGGGCCACAAAGTCTGGTAGCCTTAAGGATTAAAATATTGTGAGAGCTGCTTCTTTGGATAGCTGTTTTTTAGTAAAATCTATTCTTCAAACAATACTGAGTTATGTTTACATTCTGGGTTAAGTGAAGGTGGCCCATCCACGTTGGTCAAAATCAGTAAAATTTTGGCCTAATTTGCTGTCATGTGACATGTCATGACATGATCTCATGGACTTGATGTGAAATTCCCACTGATGTCCAAGTGTCGCAGTCAGTACGGAGTGGGCTACAGCCAGCCATAGCCTGCAGTGGGGTCTGGCATTGACCTGAGTCTCCACCTGTCTCACACCCCTGGGCTGGGGCCAGTGCGGAGCTGTGAGCTGGCCACACACAAGGGTCAGCCCAGGCCTGCCTGGCCGGCACCGCTCCTGTGGGAGTCCCATCAGTCTTGACAGCACTACCCCCTCAGCTGCTGTCAGACTGGACCCAGCATTCCCACCCCATTGGTAAAGGCTATTTTTTCACCAGGGATACTATCGAGGGGGTGGGGAAGCTGCTTGATCGGGTGAGACCATCCATAATTCCCACACTCAGGCAAAGGTCAACTCTGTTTCCCTGATGGGCATCCAGCAGGACCACAGGGAGGTGTGACCTCTGCAGCTGAGCCTACTTAGCAACACACAATCCCGTCTTAGTTGAGTTACAGTTAAAAGAAACCAGGCTAGCCCTTTCTCTCCCCTAAGCTGCCTCTTACACTATATTGAGACCTTTTTACAAGCTAGATGAGAGCTTTCTAAATTGACTTATTTTGTTAGTCTTATTGGCATAAGAGCAGAAAAAAAAGGCTAAGAAATCTGTATCTGATGCTATTTCTAGACCTTTTACTCTAAATGTCTCGTCATGTCATGTATCATCCCATGTCCTGTGTCCGTTTCTTAATTTTGTGTGCTGTTCCCAACATACTCATTTTGAATTTTCACCACTGACAACTGTCAGAACCTTCTAATTTATAATTATTCAGCATTTGAGCCTTAAATAATGTGTGAACATTCTTCAGTGTGTCAGCTACCAGTAAAACTTTGTATGTCAATATCATGGAGAAATGGAAAGGTTTTCTATGCATCCTATACCTATAAAAGTTCTCTTACCTCTGTAGTTTGCATCTGTGGCTAACTTACATTTCTTCAGAAAATATCTTAAATGTTCATACACGTGCTTTTGTTTCCTGAACGGATACATACTTCCAGTTTCAACATTAACAGTTCCTGGGCATAGTACCATTACAAACAGCTAAGCTGATTTTGGCTTTATGCCTGGATGTGTCCATTCATGAAGTAGTTGTTAAAGCAAAATACAACTTCTAATTACATTAATCTCTTTGAATAGCTAATTTCCTCAGCACCAACTTCTTCTTGTTATTTTTTTTTAACAGTGCTTTTTGGGGTTTGGTTTTGTTGGTACTGAAGAGATAACAAATAGTAAGTAGAAGAACCGTGGCAATATCCAAATGATCAAGAACAAGGCATGTCACAGAAGCAAAGCATTGAACTGTCAGACTGCCTTCCTCAGTGTTTTATTTCACAGCAGCTGTGCAATATAATGCAAAGTGATTCCTGATAGTAACAGATAGTAAACCTATTAACCCCACTTTTGTAGTTACTGGCATTGACCAGTGGAGACCTGCAGTGTCTATGAAGGTGCAAATTAATTTTCATACTGGAAGGCAGCACATGATGGTCACAAAGAGTGCAGGGCCAGCTGTATACCAGCACAACTTGGCCTGGCTGTTTGAATTCTCAGCTCCACTAAGGGCAGCAGACAGGTATTATGTGACTGCTTAGTCCCCATAGCCACCACTTAGCCACAGATAAAGCATTTTTTCTTCATGGAGAAGTGATTACATGAACTGCTAAAAGTGTAAGTAGGTAGATCAGTAGTTAAGACCCCTTTCAGTTTGGACTGTTCACCTTCTCAAGCTCTCACTCTTTGATTTGAAACTTTTATTTCTTTGTCTGGGAAGTGTGAATGCTGCTTACATCATCTAGCTGAGAGGAGACAATCATCTGACAGGAAGAATTTGGGAGAGAATTTAGGCTGAATGTCAGGAAAACTTCCTCACAATTAGCTGCATTGTGAAATACTTTGCTAAAGAAAATAGACTTTGCCAAGGAAAATGTCTAAGGCGCAAACTGAGATTAAGCCAAGTGTTGAAAAATGTAATGTAGAAACAGAGTAAGTGTTTTATATTGCTCAGTGACCATGCATCCCTCTTAGCCTGGAGCATGGTTAATCAGATTGTCATTAAGTATTGTTCAGTAAGTTATTTCAAAGTTGCCCGTCACGGTGATGGGCTAAGAGTGTGCTGTATTTCTCAGAAAGATTTCCACACTCTTTTTCAAGATAAGGATTATGGGGAAAATGGGAAACAGGCCGAAGCTGGACAACGTCTGACAAATCTGCTTTTCCAGTTGAATTTAAGAGTAACATCCTTACCCATGACATTTGTCCCAGGAGCATTTTGCATGAGGCTCTAAATAGATTGATTTCAGTATTTAGGAGCCTAAATTTCTATGAAGAGTTCTGTTGCTGGCCATTTTTATTGCTTGTTTGTTTGAAGAAAATTGGACAAGGGAGCCACTATGTAAGATATAACCATTTCTGGCAATTTGAAAAATTTAAAAGAAAATCTTGGCTGTAGTAAACATTCCTGCCAACATCTCAGCTTCCTTGTTGGGTTAGCCATTTGCTTATTTTTATCCCTCACTGCTAAACTTCCATTTTGTTTATTTGTTTGGTTTCAAACTTTAAATTTTGAGGTGTTTGTTCTTACTTTGGACTCAGAAGTTGTTGCTTATGACATCCAGGCAATCAAACTCTTGGTATCTTAAGAAGTCTGTCGCTAAAGAACAGCTTGTCTATCTGCCTTAATGTGTCCAGCTTCAGTCTAGGAAGAAGGATCCTGCACTCTCACTTTCTGGTTTTTTTAAGGAAAGAATATTTAAAGCCAGTTTCAGGAATTCTGACAAATGAAGCTTTTCAAAATAAATGTTGTGATGAGTCTGGCAGCTCAACATCCCTTAAGGAATAATCTGTGCTAGTTAAATAACATTGGTTTTACTTTTCATGGTAAGTTAGAAAGTTCTTACTTTGATTAGTTAAATGTTTATTTATTCTTTTATTGACTTCCAACTTTCCCTTCACATCCTAATGGACCTCACAAGGAGGCCTGTGCAGGGTACATTCACTCCACTCTGGAGAGGTTTTCTTGACATCTGCACAGTGAGGGAAACAGGCTTGGCTGCAAAATTTACATATCAGGATTTGGAAAAGCAAAGAGACAAAGTAATAAACATACGGAACTGATTTGGGGTAACTGTTCAGTAGGTCTAACAGATTAAAAATGTCTTGGAAGGTTTAAAATAAGCTCTTTGTAGAGTAAAGCTTTTTGCTTCTTTGCTAGGATTTGTCTTAATCAGTTAATTTCTGTAACTGTTAATGCATTGAACAAAGAAAAAGTTGAATGAAAAAAGCCACACAACTCTCCACAAAAACAGAGATTCCTTCACTTCTGCACTTCTTAAATTGAAGATTTTCACCTATAGAAGAAGATTTGAGTTTGTTTACTCATTCTTCATGGGAAAAAATGTTTCACGTGATAAATGTTTAAGAAGTGAAGGATACTTGTAATATCCTAAAATATCTACATTTACCAGAGTACTCAACAGAATAATGTACTATTAAAAATGCTGTGAAGTGTTGTATACTTGAATTCTGGATCAGTGTTTTTTCTTAATTAGTTCTGTGCTCCAGTTATGCTGTTTCCTGTGTTTATGCAGTCATTTCCCACTTGATAATATGTAATGTAAACGTTCAAGCTGAGAAATTTTTTGGTTTGTTTGGAAAGCCATAAAGGGGGGTAAAACCAGAAAAATTTTCTTCTGCTGCCTATCTGAAATGACATTCTCAAGCTCTTTTGCTTTCAGTATGATTTGAACTCTCAGCCTAGTCAAGAGACATGCACTGTTTGTATTAATGATAGTGATAAAAAGATAAATGCCCGGACCTGCAAGTACACTACTGAACTGTTTTTCCTTCAGTGTGGTTGCGTTTGTGGTTGCTTTATCTTTTACAGTTTTTGCTGAGTTACAGTCCGTGGAGTAAGCTGTAAAAATAAATGGTATCTCTGAATGGATGATTAGCTACCTACCATAACCATATCCATTGCTGATTTATGTCTTCTAAATATTTTCAGGGGGTTGCTAAAGAAAAAAGGGGGAAAAAACCCAAACTGTTGTTTTGGTTTGTTTTTGTGGGTTTTTGTTTGCTTTTTTTTGGTTGGTTGGTATTTTGGGGTATTCTCTCATTTATCACCAGGTAGTTTTTTTTCCTCCAATAGGAGGAAACCTCTAGCTTCAGTCATCTTTGTAATCATGCACAGATCATAAAAAGTTAAATGCATTCTTTAGTACTTTATAAAACGTTCTCATGTATGTAGAAAATAATTTTGCTGATGCAGCTAAGCAGCAAGTCTAAGAGACAGGAGAGGCTATGAGTGAGAGGAGGCAGAAGGGGCACATAACAGTTTCCAGCTCGAGTTGTTAGTGTCAGTAGCGACAGAAACCCTGCTGAGCTCTTGCCTGCTAAAGGAAAAACAGGAATATGGGACACAGAGAAATCAGGTCTTTGAAGTGTGTCCTTGTGCAGTGAAAGAGTAGGTGGCATGCATGGTCTTTGTTTTGTGGATGGATTTTGAGGGAAAAGAAAGCACTAGCATATCTGGAAAAGAAATGAAAGCACAGGAGGAGACACAAAAATGGAGCCGAGGAGCAACAAATTTGTCCTACTATATTATCTTCTAGTGGGCTTTTAGAATAAATTACAAGATATGAAAGTCAGTTGGGTCTTTCCCCTTTCCTTTTTAACTTACTGGCCACTGTTGTCTCTTAATCCATTAAAAACTCATGTAGGGGCAAGATGTGAGTGTTTTTTCACATAAATGAAAAATGCTGGAGCACATGCCTCGATGTACAGTGCTTTCTGCATTTGAGTTTTACCTTACAATGATCAATGCATGTAGTGTGTGGGTACTCATAAGCAACCAGGTTCTCTGTAGCATCTACCCACTGCTCCTGCTCTTTTGGGAAGTTGCTTGATGTCAGTGTGCTTGGTGCCTGCTCAGGAAAATGTGTTTGGTAATGGCTAACATTGCATTAAAGTAAGTCAGTCTACTTAAACCCACACATCAAGGAAGCGAATGGACAAGAACCAGTGCATGCCTTTTGGCTTCTAATTTCTGAACACACTGAAGACGAGGCACTTCAGTGCTTCTTATGACTTTTTTCTGAATTTAGGAGTTTTATTGCCAATACCTAGAAAAGGAATTTTTCAAAATATATTAATGTGAGAGTTTTCTAGTGTTTCAAAACATCTTAGAGTCTGATTGTAAATGTATTTTACCTTTGGGTTGGCCAAGTTTTTTCTGTTTTCAGGTGATCCCTTCCTTCTGTGTATTAAATGTAACAGTATTGGAGTCCCTCCTCTCAACTGATCAGATTTAAACATCTTGCCCTTCACGTTTTTGACACTGACTCTTTGTGGGTGAGCTGAAGGAGTGATGGCAAACTCTCCAGGCACTGCTGAGACACATTTAGTGTTTTCATAATGAATTCAGGTGTCTCAGTTTTGGTATTATTTTTGAATGCTAGGAATCTTGAGTTCTGTTTTTTGCCTTTAGCACACAGCAGGAGTGATGTTATTTATAAGAAGGGTAGTCCATACCGTATGAACCCTCCAGCTGTTAAAGATTACTAAATCATGGAGCTAGGTTTGTAGCTTGTTGTGTTTGTTCGAAACTCAGTGTTCAGAACTGTGCTATAATGAAAATTTCTTAAAATTGATCGAGCACTCTATTTTAGGTGTGCAGCTGTGGCCTGAAAACATGAATTAAAAATTGCTTAATAAAGGCAGTGTTACAGGAATTTAGTTTAGAATTCTTTTGATCCATGAGTTGCTTGAGATATGACATTCTTTGTTTTCAGATTAGTTCAGTGGTGCTGTCAGTACTAAAACTCAAATGTTTTATGCTGTCACTAAGGTAGTAGTCCTCTCAATACCAGCAGAGTTTTCTGAGCAACACTGAATAATTCTGATGCTTTCCTGCACATAACCACTACATTTAAGAATCACTAACAGCTTAAATTTTCCTCAGAAGCTAACAGGGAGGAGGTAAAAAGGATTTGAGCATCAATACTCCTTGCATAATTCTATCATCTTCCACATACTGTCTCCTAGAGTACATTGCAGAGTCTCGCCAGGCATTGAGAAGGTCTGAATAGTCACTGTGAGCTCCACAGTTGGTAGAGAAGGATGACATCCTAAGCTTTACTATCAGGATGATACATGCATGGATGCTACAGGTTTATTCCTCTGTTGCTGTTGAAGTGCCCGGGAGCAGCAGCTGACACGGTAGTAGAAGCAGGCTGGGACTGGCTTTTGCAGACACTGTTAGCAATTCAGCAAAGTACTTCTCTTTGCATGCACTTCAGCAAAGCAAATTTCAAGCAGCACTTCCCTCCAAACTTTTATTGCTAATGAGGGCCCTTTATTCAAATCCATTTCTTGGCAAGGCACATTGTGAGAGGAATGAAGTCAGTTTTGTTAAAAGTTACTGTGGGAGGGCGGGAGCAGCATTGTTAAACCCATGTCTGGACAATTCCCTTGGTACTGTTCTTTGCATCCTGATTTCCCCATGAAGCCTAATTTACAACATGCCAGTATTTACATCTTTATTCAGTACTTGTAATACTTGATACAGAGTTTGACATTTGGAATAGAGACTTGACACATGAGAAGAGCTGTGGAATTAGTTTTGTTATTTTATTCAGGCTACCAAAGGAAACAGGAGAGGTTAAAATTTAAAATCAATAATTTTTGTATGATATTAATGTTTGAATTTTTAGCCTTACCACTTCAACTACATTATAAAGAATAACTTTTCTGAATTTGTTTGGGCCCCTTCTGTGCATAGGTGTTTCTTCTGGGGACTATCCAATGTTTCAACAGGACTCCTTTGCCATTTTGTATGCTGTGAGTGGGAGATGACAGACAAGTTACGTGCTTGCACTGAGTGCTTTAAAATCTGATTTCCTTCAGTTTAACACATGCAACTAGTGTGTGTTTATTAATGGTCATAAAACTAGCCATGCCTTTTAATAATTCAGCTGGATATTGTGTCTTGATGGTGACGTCTGGCATTCAGTTTCTTGAGACTATTATGAAATACAAGAACACTTTCCTTTTTATATCTCTTATCAACTGCTGTTTTTCATTTCTCCATTTCCATGTTTGTCTTATAAAATACTTTGTGTTGCTTTTCCTGAAGGCTGTTTGCATTTACATTGGTATTATTTCTAGTTCATAACATCTAAAAGTTTAGAAGAAAACAATTTTTAATGTAATCTCTTATTTTAAAAGATGCTATAAATGTAAATTTTTGGTATGATTATTTTATTTAAAAATTAATATATTTTAAATGTCTGGTAAAAATTTAAAGACTTTTTGAAGGTTACCATCACATGGTTTTCCTGTTGTAATCTAAGTTTATAAAAGCCTGTTAAATATGATGGTAGCAGGAAAAGATACAGTTTGGTCTTAATTGGGTCAAATAATTGGGATATTTAACTTGTAGTCATTCATCTACCTAAAGAAAATTAAATATAGCAGTCTTTTGAGATTTGCAGTAAAATAAAGAATTATGACAAAATAAAGAGAATGTCTGACTTTTTATGTGGAGCATATATGTGGAACGTGACAGTTTTCAGTAACCCATTTTTTTCTTAAGCCTTTGTTTTGTACATCTTGAAGATGTGAAGCAGAATTAACATAAAGGTATTTGTAGCAATTTCACTTCAACAGTTCCCAATGCTTGAAAGGCATTTAATATTCCTCCTTGAACAAATCTGCTTTCTGTAGGCAGATGACATTGTATTATATGGTGTCAATAATTTTTAAGGCTGTCCATAAAATGTATTAGACGTCTCATTGCCACTGCGTGTTATCAGAGGTAGTTTTTTCACTGGGCATATGGCAGGTTTGTAGCCTTTGACTTTACTGCTGCTTGGAGTGATTGATAATATCTGTCTGCTGAACTTTCTTAACTCAGCAGGACAAATTTGAGCATCAGCTTTTAAAATGTAAAGTAAATTTGGTTTACCAAACCATTTAGTGGAGGACGATTGTAAATGCAATATCTGTTCCACATACAAATGGTAGGAATTGAATAGCTTCTTTTTGGTGCTGTTTAAAGTTGTTCTTGAAGTATTAGTGGTCCAACAGTGCCCAAGAATCTTGTATTTATGACCGAAACAGATTAGCATGCAAACATTAAAACTTAACTGCTATAAAATAACAACAATTCTGTGAGTTTAAATATAATGATATTTTCTCTTCATAAGGCAACAAAGATGTATTAAGCTTACTGCAAATTCTCAAATGTGGGATTTAAAACAGATGGAATGAATATTTAGCTTTTCCCTCCAGAGAAATCACAGGGAATGAATACATTGAGTGAACAAGATAATTAAAAGGAAATAGCATTAAAAAGAAGTATTAAATGAATGTGTTGATAATGTACTTTATCTAAACATGCCAAACACCACTTTTGCATCTTTAAAAACTTTTAATATATGGAAATCTTGTTGTGACTTTACTTTCTTTTGCAGGCAATAAGTTCAGCCATAAATAACCTACCTTATTATGCAAAACAAGATCTATTGAGATGCATTTGAAACTTGCTGCTGTAAAGTCATGGTGCAAGTATTCTCACCTAAGTTCCTTTTTACCCTTCCTTATATGTCTTGTCACTCGCTGAGCAATATCTACAAAGTCCAGTCTTGCAGTCATTGAGAATTGTTTATTATGGTTGTAGTTCATAAAGAGATGAACAAACCACTAAGAAAAATAGTTGTAAGATGCTTGAAGTCAGCATTTGTAAGACGTGCTGCATCTTGTATAGTTCTGTTAAATATTTGTTCCTTTGGGAATTTCTGGTGTCCTGCTATAAGATATTGCCAGTGGGTAGCATAAGATGGTTCTGGAGCAGCACTGAGCAACTAGAGTCAGATGGTATGAACTTCTGGTTTCTGATGATCCATTTTTTTCTGTTGGTTTCCATGCTCTGCTTCAGTGAGCTCCATGTATGAGCGCTTTCTCTGTCAGACACCAGTTAGCTGCCACGCTCTGGAGTCGACTGGTGAATCTGGTGTCTTAACACCCATGAGTGACAGAAAGTGCAGGTAGTGGAGGCAGCATGCTGCCAGGGGATGGAGGGCAGAATGGTTATTTCTGAGGCTGAATGACATCCCGTCTCAAAGAGGAGTGATACGCAATGACCAGTTTGGATTTTGATTGTAAAAATAGTCTAGATCAGATGAGAAGTTTTGATTACGTACCTGTTTCAGCACTGCACATACAGTCGGTTGGTGATAAATGTAACAACTATGCTAGAAAGTAATTGAATAAAAGGAAATCGGAAGGCATAAAAATATTACTTCATGTTGGGATTAAACTAAGCCATATTTTGTATGACCTAATATAATAAAATCTAATTTATGTGATCCCTATTTAGCATGATGATAGAGTTAAAATTTGACTATTTTTTCTTTCAACTCTAAAGCAAGTGATTTGTTACGCTATTTCATTAGTTGCAGTGCTTTGTTAATTTATTCTTCATCAGTTTTGGAGTATGACTACATTTGTAGTTCATCTGTTTGGTTACATTAGAAGTGCCATATACCTGTGTAAGTGTAACTTTAGACTTTGAAGTTAATGTGACAGTAACCTTTACTGAATCCTGTAATGTCTGTAATGTTTTTGCTGTCTCTGTTGAATCCATCTGCTTTCTGCTGAATGAAAGGCAACTCTTGCCCAGTCCCAGATTTCTTTGACTTATCACAGAAAACTCTAAATGGGTTTGCAGTATCCCTGGGGGAAAGCAGACTTCAAGCCCAGTGGCCCAGATGTTCATTTGCTTTCTTTTGGAAACTTCTAAATACTGTTGTATTAAGCCTTTATACATCTACACAGAATTACCTTGATGTAAGCAGATTAGCAAACTTGAGTTTGATTGCAGACAACCTGGCCAGTTTAATGATGTGGTGTATCTTGTCTGAATGGATCATAGGCATCCTGTTCTTTCTCCCCATTGACTGGGAAGGGGAGCTTATGTGGCTGTATCAAGTCCAGAGACCACAGATGTCTAATGTTGAGTGACTGAGTTAACTGCCCAGTAAGTCCTTGAGACTCTTTGTGTTGGTATTGTTACTGAGATGATAATGTCCTCTGTCAGATCTTGCTGTTGGCAGTGCATGAACTGATTCATTAGGGGACACCTGAAGTTCCCAGATTTTGTGAGGTAGCTGTTACTTGAAGTCTAAAATACATTTTCTCCTTCTCTATTGTCTTAATGCCAATCCTTAGAGTTGTTCCTTGGCCCTAAAGCAAGTTAACCAGTGTTAGTACAGCGTGGTCTCAAAGGTCCAGGCTTTCAGAGTCATTCATAAGGCTTGACTTCCTGGGAGGAAGGAGGGAACTTCTGCTCCACAGCCATTTCAGACATGAGGAATATGGGTGCCTCCTTCCAAGAGAAGCAAATTATCGTTTTCATGAAAGGTTGTACTGGACCTTGGGATCTCTCAGTGCTAAAGTACCATAAATATTGTCGTTTGCCGTAAAGATTGAGCTACCACAAAAAAGGCAAGATGCTTGAGGGTGATAGGGCTGTATTTGGTAGGTACCTGCTATGTTGTACCCTCATCTAGGATAGGGGAGGTCATCATAACCCTGTTTAGAAGCATGTGGAAGCAGCTCAGAAAGCATATGCCTCAACTTTGAGACTGCTGGGGTAGAAAATTAATGAAATGTGGCTTAAATAAACACTTCATTCATATGCTGATGTAATGAAAGTATTTTAAACTTAATTCTTTTTCATTACATACCGTGCTTAGTAGGATAGTGGGTAGTTGAAAAATATGAAAGAAAAAAGAAGATAGTGCAAGGGAGTATTTCTAAAATAATGTGTACTCACTCATTCCTGCCAATGAGCTCCCAAAATATATTGCTTGCAAACTATAACTGTTTTCTTCCTTGGCTGATACTTCGGAGGAACAAAGGAAACTACCAAATGAGACAGAGAGAGAGAGCCTGAGAGGACCTCCTGCTATTTGATATTCTCTCCAGCTTACAAGATAAAGTTGCATCTGGTTAATGATCACAAAGATAGTCACAGTACTCTCTGCAAGGTTTGCTTGTTTTTAGAATGTGTTTAGCAGTCATCTTAGCTTGAGTGGGACTGTTTGTTCTTTGATTTTGTTTCTTTCTTTTTTAATTTTTATTTCTTTTTCCCCTTCGAGTGCAATTATGGGAGTAATTCTTGAATTGGCTTCCTTCAGTGAAGCTCTTTGTTTTTCTTTGTACCATTAGCACACAAAAGGGTACAAGTACAGTCCTGATGCTAAACGTGCTTTCAAGAATGATGAAATGTTTTTTTTCCTTCTCAGCTCAGAGATGTAATTTCTGTTAGTGCTAGTCTCAGTTACAGTTGGCATGATACTTTGTACATAACTTACCCTGTAGCTTACCTGCACAGGAGACTGGTGGAGAAAAAAGCTGAGTTCAAATTAATGTTGGTAGGCTGTTAACTTTGTGAAGGGTCTTATTCACCTGGAAGAGGAGAGTGAAAAAACTATGAAAATATGTGGGTCTATTTGTGTGAAAGATGTGCTGTCTTACACTTTGTTCAGTAATACAAATTTCTGCAATAGCTTGCTTGAATGGAAGGGCTTAACAGAACTGAACTTCTGATTTCAGAAGTAGCTTTTAAATATTTTTTTTCTCTTCTCCTTCAGTTTCTAGTTCAATAGCTTGCACCTCTTGGAGTTTTCTTTTTTGTCTTATTCCTCTTAAATTCCTGGAGTGTCACCACAGTTAAGCATGAAGTCACAGGAAGGACAGTGGGTCAGATTAAATGCTTGGCTAATTGTTGTGGGATTTGAATATATCAGGGAAATAAACTTTAGAGTTGGAGGTCTCTTGCTACCATGAAATTCACAGTATCCTGAAGAAGGAAAGCCTCATGGGCAGAGAGTTAGAATGAAGCACAGGAGTGGTGAAGCAGTGTCTCCAGCAAAGGGGAGTTCTGGAGTCCTGCATGGGTGGAATTAAGGCAAAACTGACTATGGAAGTGGAGAGCTCTGACAGCGACAGGATCACTCTCCTGCAGTACTTGCTGTAAATTTTCTGTGCCAGAAAGTTTTGAGCCCCACTAGAAAATTTGGGTTTCTTCAGGATATAGGATTGTCAAAATTCCATCAAAAAGTATCCTAAACTATCTCAAGGTCTTACCAGCAATCTACTTTTCAAGATTAAAGATAGTTCTCTACAAATAAGGTTGTGTGCTTTCTAGTTGATCTTTCTGCTGTCCAAGGGTTGTTCAGCCTGGAGAAGAGAAGGCTTTGTGGGGATGTTCTAGCAACCTTCCAGTAGTGACAGGACAAGGGGGAATGGTTTTAAACTGAAAGAGGGTAGATTCAGATTAGATATTAGAAGGAAATTCTTTACTGTGAGGGTGGTAAGGCACTGGAACAACTTGCCCAGGGAAGCTGCGAATGCCCTATCCCTCGAAGTGATCAAGGCCGGGTTAGATGGGGCTTTGAGCAGCCTGGTCTAGTGAGTGGCATCCCTGCCCATGGCAGACGGGTTGAAACTATATGATCTTTGAGGTCCCTTCCAGCACAAACCATTCTATGATTCTGTCACTCAAAAAAATGGGTATGGAACCATTTTCTTTTCAGATGAACCTTAAAGGATATAATTTTCCAGATGAAAAGGAAGTTCAGGTTCTCTTCCTAATCCATACAGAAGTGGATACAGCATCTGTACTTGTCTAACTTTGTAAGTTTTCCATAGCCTGGAAATAGAAAGAAGCATTGGTGGGAGGAGGCTTGGAGTTAATATTCAAGCATTAAGGCACTATGTCCTCATTAGAGGACACAGAGGTAATAAGGATTATTATGACCCTTATTTCTCTGAGACATTTGTCTCTGAAGTACGACTTCTTCAAATGAAATCCCTGTCTTACTTAATCTCTGTAATTTACTACTTCTGGAATAGTAAATCCTTCTGAAAGTGGGGAAAAAAAAAGAATCTGATGGCAACTACTTGGAAAGATGAAGCTTTCAAATCTAGTTTGTTCACTCACCCATAATTACATGTTCTGATAGAAAAATGTATCAGGAAGCCTTCATTTACCAAGACCTCTACCAAGTAATTGCAAAGTCAAAATACACAAGACCCTGAAGATTGGCTCAGTTGGTCAGAGCTTGATGCTGATACCACCAGGGTTGTGGATTGAGTTCCTGGATGAGCCATTCTCGTAAGATTTGGACTTGATGATCCTTGTGGCTCCCTTCCAACTCAGAATATCAGTGATCTGAAATTAGGTTTGCAATGTTAATTTTAAAATATTATATGTACTTATAATATTTTTTCTATGTATATTTACACCACATATCAATGTGTACTTTTAGAATATAAATGTTATGTTTAAAAAGCAGATGGTAGATCTGACTCAGATTCTTCATGACGACTGACTTTTTTGAAGGTTGGGTGCTTTTTTATCTGCATGGTCTGTAATCAGTAAAAAAGAAAAAGCTCCTTAAGGAGACCTAACATCTGAAATTCTTCAGTTGTTCTTCAGATGAGTTCTGTTCTTCCTCTAATGTTTTGTGTGGAGTCCATAAGGAGATTGGCCTTTCTGTGCTAAAGGCAGCCTTTTGTGCATATTCTCATGTGTCAATTCTTATTATTTTAAGAAACACTCACTTCAAGTTTGACACTACAGTGATGTATTTTTAAACATAAACTGTGCAGTATAGAAAATCAAAGTTCACTTGAAAACACTCGACAGGGAGTAGAACCTGATGATCTTTAAGGTCTCTTCCAACCCAAACCATTCTTTGATTCATATATATATGAATCAGCCTTGACTAGCATGTGATTTATAAGCATCCCCTTGTGGCAATGTATTAATACCACTTGATGCAGCTGTAGGTTTTGGTAAGAAGCTGAATGTTACATTACACGTTGTACATTGAAGAGTCCAACCTATGTTATTAATCGTCTGTAGTTAAAACTTTGTAGTCTTCTGAATCTCCTTTAACATCATCTTTACTTTAAGTAAGTGGCACTGGTAGTGATATTTTTAGGAAATTAACACAAGCTTGGATAGTTTTTGATGTAATCTTTTTTTTTTCTTGTAAAGGTGAGAGGGATTAAGATAAACTTCAAGTATATTATTAGTTTTTGTTTTCTAAGTATGTGATTTGTCTGTCTAGAGTTTTCTGTACAAAGCTGTAAAAATATTTAACTTGCTAAGGTTAAGTAGTTACAGGCACTGAAATTCACAATATTAACTTTGTGTAATATTTACACTTTTAAACTTTTAAAACAGAAACTATGTACTTAAATACATGATTAGCATTTTATCATGGCATATTTATATTCTTTGTAGCATTTTGCAATTTGATACATAAGTTATACAAATGCCTGGTTGTCTGTATTTGGTCTCAACGGTTGTATTTGAAGTTGTATTGATTAGGAGCTGTTGATATAGGTCTCAGACTGAAAGAAGAGGTCTTTTGATCAGATGTTAGGAATTGTTAGGAATTGGGGGAAAGACTTAAAATTAAATGATGTCTTTTCGTCCAGTAGAGCAATATTTTTCTAAAGTAGAAATGCATTACTATGCACATATTAGCTATGAGATTTGTTGCCCCCTTCGAATGAATTTAATTTGTGTTTTCTAGAAGTCTTATACTGACATGAAAAAAGTTAGTATTTGTCAGCATTCAGAATTTGTGAGTCACTCAGCATTTCAGGGAAATGACTTTTATTTACCATGTGCTAATGTGATCATTCTGTGTTGCCATGAAAAGTACTCATAGCAGATTTTGGAACAAAAAATGTATTTCCAAGATACACTATATGAACCCGAAAGTTTTTCATAGTTAAAGTGTTTTGCTATCATTCAGGTAAGTTTAATATAATTCCTAATTCTGTTGCTGCAAATTTGCGTTACTTCAATTGTTGCTGTCTTCTTCTGGCAATTGGTAAATCTGTTAACTCAGTTCTTTCTGTGACCTACCTAGTCCTTATCCCTACAAATGAAAATATATAAGCTCAGAAGGTATTGACTGTTCTTGTTACTGCAATTCAGCATTGTAGATACTAAGGTAAAGATAAAAGCCTATAAAACAATTCAGGGCTTAAAATTTCTGTGTCTATTTTGTTAGAATTTAAAAATGAATTAGCAGCTGCATCAATGTTTTTAGTTAAATTTCTGTTTATATCCACTGGTTTGACCAAAGTAGAATTATAGATTGCCTTGGTTTGGTACGGACCATAAAGATCATCTGACTCCAACCCCCTGCCGTGGGCAGAGACACCTTCCACTAGATCAGGTTGCTCAAAGCCCCATCCAACCTGGCCTTGAACACTGCCAGGAATGCAGCATCCACAACTTCTCTGGGAAACCTGTGCCAGTGTCTCACCACCCTTGCAGTAAAGAATTTCCTTCTAATATTTAATCTAAACCTACCGTCTTTACATAAAAATCTTTATCTACCCTCTTTCAGTTTTAGTAAAAGAAGAAGAATGCCGTGTGTACAGGCTGTATGTCATTCACTCTCCCATATTCAGAAAAATTAGAAAACTAATTAGAAAACTCATTCAAAAAATTAATGTTGACTTGAATTTAGGAAAATCTAGAAATGGAAATGTTCAGATATGTTTGTAATAAATTTATTCTTCCCTTTCTAACACTGTATAATAATTACGATTCTCTTAATGTTCTTCATTCTAATGATGGAAAGTTTTAGTAAAAAAAGAAAAGTTTAAAAAATTGCTAGCCCAAAATGACTCCAAGTATAGATGTGGAGTTTCTCTGTGATGTGTGAAAACCACAGTTTAATCTCAGTATTGGTACATAAATTCAATTTCACAGCTAACTTCTGGAGGGAAGGAGGGTGGGTTGGAAAAGTGGATGATCATGAATCAGAAAAGACAACTTAAATGGCTTCACCATGTGGTCTCAAAGGCTGTCAGAGTATATTGAAATGTTGCAGTTATGCAAACAATGAGCAACCTCATAAGTTGTCCAAACTGCCTTAGAAAAAGTGTTTTGAATTTTCAAATGTTTGTTTTTCAAATATTTTTTACAAGTTTTGGGTGGTTTTAGTGGTACTTATTTCAATGGTGCTTTTATCAACAAGTAGAGTTAACTATAACTAAGTGGAATTATATATACCAAAGATAAAAATCTGATTAAGTTTTTAAGTTTAGAAAACCCAGCTTCCATATTACTGTATCTAATATAGCTCTCTCAATTGTCAAAGTAATATTCATGTATTGTGTCTGCTAATACTCGTCTAGCATCTTAATTTAAAAAAAGGCTAATGGACTGTCACTAAATTAAAATTGTGTTATTCATTTTTTTTTTTCTTCTTTTTCTGGAGAAGGACCATTGCTTTTGGCAAATAAGTGAAACAATCACATAATTTGATTGACTGCCACATACTGACCAGCTGAGCACTGGAACTATGTAACATTAAGTAATATTGGCTCAAGAAAATGTAACTTCTCTAAAGGTGTGACTAATCTGAATAAACTTGGAAGGATAAGATCAGTATTTTAAACACAACATGGATTTCTGAAGTTGCTGTTTACGAAAACTTTTACAGTCTTTTTGACATTGTTTGCCTGTTCCAAGTGTCCCTGATTTCAACCTAGCACAATAACTGAGTAGGAGAGGGATTATCATCTTGGCAGGAAAAAAGTTACTCTATTAAGACCACACAGTGAAAACTTCAGATTATGTAAAGCAATCAGATTTCCATAGAAATGGTTGTGGGAGTATTAGATTTCTACTTTGAAGGGGATGCAGAAGAGTCTGTGGGGGGGGGGGGGGGGGGCTGTATGCTGATTTGTAACCCTTAAGAAGGAAACTGTAAGGTAGTTGCAGTGATAGTAATTGACAAAGAAAGGAAATTAATAAGTAAGGCAAAGTAATTAACATGTAAGGCAAAATTTCTTCTTTCTCTATAATTTTCAGTTTCCAAAAGCTAGGCACAACCTGGTGGAAATTGATGGAAGTCTTTACACAGTGGAGCATTCTGCATCTGGTAATAGTGGCTGTTGAAATGCATCTGCTGGGATTTTCTCAGCTCCTTTGTTGCGACATTCTCCCTCCCCAAAACCAAAGCCTATTTCTTGCCTAGCTCCTAATTTTGCTGAGAGATTAATTGTCGCAACAGGGCTCTTGTCAGTAGAACCCTTCAGCCCAGGGACGAGCTTGTAGTGTGTTCTGTTGATGTGGCTCAGCAGATCTACTCAGAGGCACAGACCCTGTCTAGATAAAAGCCTGGCAGTGCCTGCTGTCCATTCCCACTTCATGTATAACTGTGGGGGTAATAACATTGTGTTTCCATATGTTTCCAATGTGTATGTTCTTCGTGGTGTTTGAAGCAGGATTCTCTTTTTCCAAGATACTTCATTTGCTTTGCAGCAGCTTTGAGTGAGAAGGGTAGGAGTTGTGTTTCAGTCACTTCAGCGCTGCCAAGAGGGCGATATATGCAGTGAGGGCTCCTGGTGTGGCATGGAGGCTGTGTGATCATGCTGGCATTGAGTGAAGGTAGCGGCCATTCGGCTCCACATGGGGTTAGTTTGACTGGCAATGACTAGCAACAGGACTAGTAGTGATTGCTGCTATCGGAAGTAACTACTTAATAATGTATCTATGTCTCCCTTAATTGAACTGTGACATATTTAGCGATGAATCTAAAAGGCAGAGAAAAACTTAGTTTGGGATGTGGAAAAAAAAACTGCATCCACATTTCCCTGCCAGTGACTCCAGCAGTCATTTGTGATTTCTGTGTGTGTTGCTAAAAGCCATGTACATGCTCTGTAAGCTATCAAAACTTCTAGCTGCTGCTTCCAGGCATATGCACTGCAATTTTGCTTGGTAGTAGGCAAGTCATTTAAATTTTGCACTGCTGTTAATCTGCTTTAGTGATTCTTTGGATTGAAATTATCTTTTGCTAGGTGCATACACTTTGCCTTGTAAAAAGTGTTGAGTCCCAGTTAGATTGCGGGATGATGGCTAAAAATCTATATATTATTGGGAAGCATCCACTTGGAGAGTAATGTAGCTTTGTAGTCTGGTCCAGTGGAACTGATGGAGGATGTTGAATGCAGCAAAAACACTCCTCCTCATCCTCTGTGCCTGATTTTTGTTTTTAAATGTAGCACATTTTGATCATGGTGTCACTGAGCATTCCTGTGTTGCCATTGCTGTCTTGGACTCCACTTCATAAGGGCATCAAAGACAGTCTCAGCTTCTTCTGAAACTTTGCTCTGCTAAGAGATATGGTGATTCTGTGGTCTTTCGAATTGTAATGTTAGGTTTTGGAAGAAAGGAAGTGTGTTTGTATTTCAATGGGTTTATTGTATATGGTTTTCATTATAGCCTTTTGGGAAGTTTTTGTGCTCAGCTGACAATGTAACTTATCAATTACTGATGTGGAAGAACCACAAGAACTGTATTCATTCACATTTGGCTTAGGTACATGTTAGCTTTGCCCAGACCTCTAAACCTGCCAAAGCCCAAATGATGAGTATTGGTAAAGACTGTACTGGTGAGGAGAAAAAAAGCTATTTGTGCAGAAAACTCAGTGTTTTGCCTATAGTTAGTATAATAGAATATTGTCATTTGTTTTATTGTGCTTTATTTCTGATGCGTTGACAGTTTTTAGTTCCTCTGATTTTCATCAGTAAAGTCAATTTAATTGGTTATTCTTCCTGTCTCTAAAAGGCAAATGGGGAAATTGTGCTGCCTTTCCTTGATGAGTGGCGTGATGGCTTAGCTGCCATTTGTATTCTGCCACATGTGTGTTTCCAGTCCCAAATGACAAGGGACTGCTTTGGGTGATTGCTGCTGGGAATGAGTTTCAGGGAGGGATTCCCAGGACTGGATTTATACTAAATAAACAGAGGCCGTGGGGGGAAAACTGTGTTTCATAAAGAACTCTGGTTTAGGTTAAAGGGATAAAAATAGCTGCAGGACCTCTCAAATTAGTTTAAAAACTAGAAAAATAAAGGAACCCAATCTAGAGTATTTTTTTTCAATTCCCTACTTACCTTTTTAGAGTTCTCTGTCTCACTCTCTTCTGTTCAGTGTACCTAGGTATATAATCCAAAGAGATAACTGAAAAGATTCAGCTGTCAAAGTTTCAGATTCCGTAAACACAGACTTTTTTAGTCAGTGCTGTCAGTACGCGTGTTTGTCTTCTTTGTTCTGCCAAAACATGTTCCTGAAAGTTCTCATTTTCTATTCTGGTTTTAGGCGAGATGCAAGAAACGGAAATAAGGTACCCGAAAACCTTCTACATATTGGAGAGAAAATTACTGCATCTTTCATTACAACTGCTTTAGTTATTCACAAAAGTGTTCCGTAGTAGACTAGTGTACGTGTGTGTTGTATGCTTTGTGTAAAGAAAACATAATTACTTGCCTTCTACACAATATGCTCTTACCAGAATGTTTCGGACGTTAATTTTTCAGTCTTGCACATTGGCAGAGTTACAGTGACTCCACTTTCGGCAAATACTCTGTATTAAAAAGATATGCTTTATGTTTAACTTTGCAGATCCAGAATGCTAATGATGTGCTAATAGCACCACTGGAGAAGTTTCGGAAAGAGCAAATAGGAGCAGCAAAAGTAAGTGGCTGGGGTTGTTTTTCATTACATGTTTATTTGAGTTTATCAGTGCGTTTTGAAGGCTGGACTGAAAACAGGCATTTTGTATTCAAACAGACTCGATGCCACCCTCATTAATATGTTAGTAAATTATACTAAATTCTTTGCTTCAGAGGAGGAGACGATTTAGAAGTGGAGCTTAAAGACTGATAATATGCATAGGGCACAGCTCTTGCTACTGTTGCACATTCCTACCATCTGGCATTGTGTTCATCTTCTGATGTCTGCATTTACATTATGCTGCGTCTTGGGTTAACCCAGAACCACAGGGAAGATTCAAACAGCTGCTATGAGTCCCTCAAGCGGACATTGTATAAAGACAGAAGACAGTTTCAGCATAATCTGTGCCTCTGCTTTCCCTCTCCTCTTTACATGGCTGATGCAGTGCAGTGGTTCATGTTCATTTTGCCAGAGTATTCATATTAATACTCTCTAGGGATTTTCCAATGGTGGAAGTATTCCAGTTGGTAATTTTATCTGGTTGTTTGGTGTTAAGTGTTACATCTGTGTGAGAGAGACAATGCAGGTTGTCTATACCAGGGTTCAGTAGTCAGCTCAGGAAATCAGATATATTGGGGAAAAATATGCTGGAATGAACTATTAGTCTAGAAGAGCTGTTTTCAGTCTGATCCTGAATTCTTAAGTGGCTATCGGTGACTGCTTCGATCACAGTCTCTGAGATACGCATAAAGGCTGTGGTAGTCAGGTAGAGGTTATGGTTAGTAGCAGTTCCTTCTGCCTGCATAAATACACTAGTTCTGAAGCATTTTGCATCTTATATTAGTGCTCATAAAAATTTCTGGGAAACGTTCCATTTGTAAGGTTAAATGAGTACGAGAAAAAGCTCTCTGATGTTGCAGGTGGGGTTGTGCTTGTACTGTACTCAAAGAAACTCAGAAGAAGAACAGAGCTATTGGAAAGTGACACCAAAGGTTTATACGTCTTGTACTGCTATTGTGAATGTGTAGCAAACACATGGGACTGCTTCTGCACAGGAACTAAGTAGATGTTTGTGAAGAATTTTTACTGTGAACTTGAGGTCAGATTTCTCTGAAGTGGGTGTTCTTTACCCTTTCACTTGATATGTTTTTGTGTACAACTACATTCTTCTCTTGTCCCATCCCTATGCTGCTGTGAAATGCAGGGCTGGGAGTTTATTTACCATGCTGCACGAATCAGAATTTAATCCCAGCACAAAATTATTTTTAGTTTTCAGTAGGGTTTATTAGTGTCATTCAGTTCTTTGTTGTACTGTTTTATTTCATAGTCTCATAGTTTAAGGGATATCAATCAAAAAGAGCACCCTGTTTGAATGTTCAACCCACCCTACTGTTGACTGTCTTGCTGCATGACAGAGACAATCCATAGGTGGTTCGCAGGACTCTCTGCAGAACTATATAAGACACTCAGGTTTCCTTTGAATATATCACTCTGTAGATGTCAACACATACATAATGATCTAATTGAAGATGACTTCTTTGGTTTTTGTGTCATCAAGAACATTAAAGGCAGGGCACTGCAGGATAGGTTGAGTCTTCTCTGTTTGGTATATCACAATGGCTGGTTTCTTTTCCATATCTCTTCCATGTAAAATATGGGCATCTGCTCCTCTTACAGTTGTTGTTTTGACTTGTCTGTGGTCACACTACAGTGTACAGAATGAGTTCAGGAGGGAGCCTGGCTCAGCTAACTCTTATTCCAGTGTCTAATGCACTTTATTATGCAGTGCTGTGTGTTTTGGAGAGTCCAGGGTACTTGGCTTGACACATGGATACCCTAAAGAGAGCTCTCCCAGGTCATTGTTTTATAAAATGTCAAACAAACATATTTTCTAGCACTGCACATGGAGCTCAACTGCCAAACTCCGAAATGAGAGATTCAGAACGCTGTCATAACCAAGTGTGATACATTTGCCTTTGAATTGATTTTTATCAGTGGAAGCAATTACAGTTGGCCTTTAACTAAATGGTATCAACACAAACAAGTCAGAGCTTAATTACATTCAATATTGTTTTTCTAGTAATTACAAAATAACAATGTATGATCTAGGAATAATGAGACCCATATGAAATAGAGTAGAAATTTGGGCTTTGTGAAACCCATTATTGGTGAAGTGGAGAACATGGTCAGATTGCTTACTCCTACTTTGGTTCACTGGGATCAGCCCTTGAGCGTTTATGAACTCTTATAAATATAGAATGAGTTGAGCTTGCGGGTTATTTATCTGTAGTTAATGAAGCTTTGCACAGAGATTTGGCTCTTTGAACTCCTCTGGGATGATCTGTGCTGATAGTCAAACAAAAGATACAGATGTTTTCTTGTTGTTTGGATTTCAGCAGCAAGTTTCGCAGAACACTGAGAATGTCACTTTTTATTTGTGGTCTTTTCTAGACACATCAGCTGAGTGGATCTTACTAGGTGTAGTGCTAGTCTACAACAGTGTGTAGAACGGTATTCGTATCAAATCCAAAGTTGCTTCTGTTTCTCTGTCATCCCTTTCCTGCCCAAAACGTTTCTGTGTACGTGTTGCTCTCTGAAGAGAAGCCGGAGATGTTCCAGCTGACTGGAAGCTGGTGAAAGTTGTCCCAGTTTTCAAGAAGGACAAGAAGGAGGGCCCTGGAAACCACAGGCCTGTCAGTCTCACTTCAGTGCCTGGTAAAGTTAAGGACAAGATTATTCTGGGAGGTATTGAAAAACCCCTGAAAGACAACACAGTGACAGCCAGCATGGCTTCACGAGGGGAAAGTCCTGATTGTCAAACCTGATTTCCTTTTATGACCACCTAGCTGATCAAGGGAAGCCAGTTGATGTAATCTTTCCATACTGTCACAGGATCCTTCTGGACAAAATGTCCAACATTCAGCTGAATAAACACAACATGCTGTGGGTGAGATTGGCTCACGGGTCAGGCACAAAGGGTTATAGTGAATGGCCTGGCATCAGGCTGACAACCTGTCACTAGTGGGGTTCCACAGGGCTCCATCCTCTGCTCTGTGCTTTTCAACATCTTCATAAATTACTTGGACACAGGACTGGAAGGGATACTAAGCAAGTTTGCAGATGATCCAAAACTGGGAGGAGCTGTTGACTCAAAGACAGAGAGTCTCTGCAGAGAGACCTTGACAGAATAGAGGACTGTGCAGTCACCAACCAGATGAAATTCAAGAAGGGAAAGTGCCAGATTCTGCACCTGCGATGGTTCAACCCTGGATGTATGGACAGACTGGGGAATGAGATGCTGGAGAGCAGTGCTGCACAAAGGGACCTGGGGGTCCTGGTCGATGACAAGTTGAACATGAGGCAGCAGTGCCCTGGCAGCCAGGAGGGCCAAGCGTGTCCTGGGGGGCATCAGGCACAGCATGGCCAGCAGGGCAACGGAGGGGATTGCCCCGCTCTGCTCTGCACTGGGGCGGCCTCACCTTGAGTCCTGGGGGCAGTTTTGGGTGCCACAATATAAGAAAGATACTGAACTATTAGAGACTGTCCAGAGGAGGGCTATGAAGGTGGTCAAGGGTCTGGAGGGGAAGCCGTACAAGGAGACACTGAGATCGCTTGCTCTGTTCAGCCTGGAGAAGAGGAGACTGAGGGGAGACTTCATCATAGTCTGCAGCGTCCTCATGAGGAGAAGCAGAGGGGCAGACACCGATCTCTTCTCTGTGCTGACCAGTGACAGGACCCGAGGGCATGGTCTGAAGCTCAGTCAGGGGAGGTTTAGGTTGGATATCAGGAAAAGGTTCTTCACCCAGAGGGTGGTTGGGCACTGGAAAAGGCTCCCCAGGGAAGTGGTCACAGCACCAGCCTGACAGGGTTCAAGAAGTTTTTGGACAATGCTCTCAGGCACATGGTGTGACTCTTGGGGATGGTCTTGTGCAGGGCCAGGAGTTGGACTCGATGATCCTTTTGGGTCCCTTCCAACTTAGCATATTCTGTGATTTTGTGATTCTGTGGATGGTGCAAAATCCACAGGATAGCTGATAGTAATGTCATATTTCTAGAGCTGTCACTTCACAATTAATTTGCATCATAACATCCTATGGACAAGCATTTAAAGAGATTAGGTATAGAAGCATGAGATTGGTATGCTTTTAGCATTGGCAATGTTAGCAGTAGCTAGAGATGCAAGCAGCTGTTGGGTGTTGGACTCTGTCTTCTAATCAGACTATGAAATGATAAATTTTAGTACCCTGTTAAGCTGTGTTTCCAAATTTTGTGTAAGACAAATATTATTAGATAGTTGTGTTACCAATATACATAACAGGAAATTATATTAGGTACTACTGTCAGATTTTGCTGGGGGGAAGAGAGTGAGAGAGCACTTAAAAGTGCTTTCTGGGCTTTTTTTCTTTCTTTTGTAAAACATCAGATAAAATTCAGTTGCAGATAAATATGAGCAAACCCCATCCACCCAAGGGAAAGAAGGGGAAAATGTTATAAATTATGAGAATCACCATTTTATTTTAATAAGTAACTTCACAAGATTTTTGCTACCATGACGAATATCCTATAGATGTTTTTAATATAGACAATGAGAATGTTTCATCTTTTTTCAAAACTATAATGAGTTTAGGCAAAAAATATGGTCACAGAAATCAAAGAAAATATGGAGGATAAAACATATCCTGTTGGTGCTACAAAGCTATATTTTAAATACAAGGACAGTATAAACTCAGAGTGCAAAGTTCAAGTGTTTTTGGAACATCACAAGAATAACACTAAAGACCAATTCTTCATATGCACTTCAAAAACCTGCAGGTACCCAACAACTTTGAGAAACATTCCCCATAAAACATTAGTGTTTGTAATCTAACCGGCAATATACAAATCTACATCACTTGCTCTTCTTGATTTATACTACTTGCTCTTCTGTTTTTATTGCGCATATTTCAGTTATTCCTTTTCTGTACACACTCAGTTTAAATAAAGCTGAGTTCTCTCCAGAGACTACACAAACCCAGCTTTGCATTGGACAGGCTGTTGATTTACTCCATCTGAGTTTAAAAAAATGACCTCTCCAATTATTGTAGCAAGGCGAGCAGAAGCCGGGTGAGGTAATGGGGAAAGGATTCCAGGCACGAAGCCCTTTGCCTTATTTGGTCAATGTGGTTTGCGAGGCCCCAGCTGGTAACTTTGGTGAGCTCATTGTGTGATGTGTTATGGGCAGTAAAGCCAAACCTTCCTCTTTCTTTTTATCCATTGAGTACAGTATTTAGCAATATTTGTTCCAATGTTCGTTGACCTTTAATACAACTTAAATCAGATCAAAGACAACAGAAGCAATTTTGGTTTTAAGACTTAAAAGGAGAGTTTTGTTTCCTCCTTAGAATTCCATCTGTTTGTTTCATAAAATAATTTATTTTGGCCAGGAGGATTAGTTTTTATCATTATTTAATTTCATTCATTTATTCAAAGCTGTAAATTCCTTTCTGCTTGGGAAACGAATCCATATTCACTGCTGGGATTAATTTTCCTGCATCTTTGCTCACATCTTTCTTCACATGCAGGAGGTGGCACGTTCTCTCTGTGTTTAATTTGGATTGTCTGGAAATTGAGGAGCATGAAACAAACAAAACCCCCCATTTTCAAGGTCTGATAGAAAGCCATCAAAGCAGAGTTTTAGATAGGTATCTAAGATGGTTAGAAATACCAGAATGCCCATTTGGTGAACCAGTTTCCTTGGTATCTGATCAAATCATAGTACTTGTTGTCCTTTAACTGAGAAAAATGAGTAACCTTTCTGTAGTAGGTACGGCAGGAGGTGTTTCATTACAAGCGGCGTCCATCACTCAAGGTTTGGTATTTCCATCCACTAAACTTGGTGTATTTTAATGTCGGTCTGAACCATGGAGGGAAGGGGCACGGAGAAGGGAGTACAAAGAGAGGGCAGGCAAGGAGAATTAATTGATGGCCAAATGCTTTGTGTTAAAATGCAACAGTTTCTCAAAAATGGCTACTACCAGTTACCTGATATTTTTTTTGACAACTTATTCTGTAGGCAAGGAAATGCAGGGCATCAAACCTATTTCTGTTTCAGCTGAGCTTTTACAGCACTCTACATGAGTCATTGTAATGTAGTTTAAATGGGGCTTAGTATGAGAAACCCAGTTGGTCGGAGGAACTGGCTCATGGGAAAAGGGCAGTGAGTTTTGTTTATGGGAGAGACTGGTTAGAGAGAAGTCACCAGTTAGAAGATCCCATGGGGCAATTTGAGATCAGTCTGTTGTGTTATTTTTGGTAATGACCAGGTAAAAAAAATCTGGTGGTATTGCGGTAGGTTGCTGAGATAGAGGTGGAGGACTGGAGGATTGGGAATAAAGTGTAAGATGAAATATCTGAGCGTGAGGAACTGAGGTTACTCAATGGTCATGAGACAGCTGCGTACCAAAAAATCTGCTGTACTGATAAATAACTCATGGCAATATCTTTAGGTATTCTAGATTAATAGACATCTATCTCTGGTAGATAGATAAGTATAAATTCTCTTTAGCTTTTCTTTTACTTACATAAATCCTCAAGTTTTGGTTAAAGTTTCTGAACTGTGAAAGTTGTGAATTGCACTTATAAATACATTTCATTACAAGGTTTTGGTCCTAGAACACTTTTATTTGAGAAATAATTCCATGTATGTTGTCTAATCTGATATTTTACTGAAACTAGTATTAACAAGTGCAAGAACTGAGAAATCAGAACTTGCATTTAATGAAAATGTATAGTATAAAATGATTTTTAAAATAGATCAAATGTATTTTCCCTTATTTATTCAAATAAAGGCATGGAAATATGAAGCAGTGAAAGACCTTTTTTTGCCATGAACAAAATAATTGTAGTGCCACTGTATGATTAGCCATTGCTTCTTCTACACTTGTGTATGTGAAATATTTGGGAAGTTTCAAGAACAGTGGTAAAGACCCCAGTATGCATACACCGCATCTAAGAAAGTCTTACTTTCTCCTATGCAGAGCCAAACTATTAAACTGGGAGATAATACTGGCTGAGCACCTGGACCCAGAGTTTTTTTGGAAGCGACTGGTCTTCTTGTTATTGACTGCTGGTGTCATTATGCAAATGCAACAAGATTATTTTCTCATTGCAGTTTACTCAATTACTGTTTCATTCAAAGTTGATAAACTTTTAGGAAGTTAACAGAAAAAAAAAGACAACAATTCTAGTAGCTTGTTTCAATTCTAGTGTATTCTTTTAAAAAACGAGAGTGAAAACTCAAATCTCGTAACTAAAAGATTGTCGACTCAGTAATTAAAAACTGTTGGTTCAGTCTGTTAACTACAGGTGTTTGTGAGGAAAACAGTTCATGTTATGTGCATAATCAGTTTTAATAAATGCTGTTAAATGCAGTCTTTCTGTTATAAGTGAGGGTGATTACCTGGCTCGCTGACTAAAACCAGTTTCTGAAGCTGTGTTTTTTCTGCAGTTTGATAAAATTCTAATTTGCGTTGTAAAGAAAACAGATATAAATTAGGGATAAATAAATTAGTCCCCTGTAGTAATTGGAAAAAAATTTACTATTCTGCCATAACATTTAAGAATTAAGGCTTAGAATAAATGTGTTAATTGGTGGAATTGGTCAAGTGAGCATGCAGTGTACCTTTCTTGGCAAAAAGAACCATTTATTTTTTAAAAATCTACAGCTAGTAAAACAAAAAAAATTAAAAATTTAGGTAGTAAGCATCGGCCTTTTTACTGGAAAATGACAAAAGAACATAAAAATGCAAGAAAACGTAGACATTTTCTAATTAAATTAAGGATTTTTTTCATGCTAATCTGCTGCAGCCTATTATAATGTGTGTTACGGGAAGGACTCAGGAAGGTTGCATCCTGACCCTGCACAGCTGCTGGAATGCTACTGGACTCCTGAGCTATGATCAAAAGTATGAACAAGAACATTGACCTTCAAACTTAATTTCCAGCTCACATGGGAACTAAACTTCTTAGTGAGTGTTTGAGGGCATGGGGATTTGGCAAATAGTGTGCAGTAGCTCTACTCACCTGTTACGTTCTTTCTAGCCCTGCTCTTCACCACATGGACAGCATCATGTTCCATACCTGAAAAACAGGTCTCAAGGTTGTTGATGAGACTTTAAGAGTCTCAAGAAGGATGTAAGAGAAATATAGGAAGTGGCCAATTGCCCAGGCACAGGGTAGGACAGGACTTAAAGAAGCAGAGGGTTTGGTCTTCTGCTACCTGCATAAGATGTCAATCTTCATTCATCAACTCAAAGCACCTAGTCCCCTGCTCTTCCTCCCCTTGTTCAAAATTAGACTCCATCCTGAGTTTTAGCATCATTTGTCCAACCAAATTCATCATATTTTGACAAAGGCAGCTGCATTCTCTTACCCTACAGGGATTACTTCAGAATTGTGCTTTTGGGTGTTATATAGTGCCACAGCTGTACTGAACACTTAATGCTTAAGTCATGAGGCTTTATACGTGGGTATGAATTCATCTGTTAATTTATTCTGTTACATGTTGAGGTTTTCTTCAGCAGTTTGGGGGAAAATTAAGATCTCTTTCTGCATTGCTTCCCTTTCTTTTGTGGTGTAGTTAAGTTAACAGCATAAAAATAGTTAAGGTTATAGTTACAGTTGGGGCATTGCTTGGACATTTGTCAGATGATGTGGGGTCTATGGGTCTTTATTCCATACGGATGATGGAGTTGCCTTTTTCATTTGATCAGCTGTATTGCCATAGGTTTCCCTTCATCTATCTATGCAGCAGGTTCTGCAGGGGTCTGGGAATATACAAATTCGAATCTCCTACCGACATAGCAACTTTGCTTTTAGTAAAGCCAACTCTGAAATAGCTCTATTCCAAAGTGAAGTGGGTGATAGTATCCAGGAAGTATCACTTCTGTACTGTAACAAAAATGGACATCATTGCTTGAAACTTTAATGTGTCTTGGTAGATATGGGAGCATCAAGAGATCCATCTTTCCACCAAATAAAGCAGTTTTGTTGTTTCAGGACCTGTCAGGTTATAGTAGCTACCACAGAACCGTTTGTTCCTGTGGAGTTTGCCAAGAAGGGGTGGTGTCAGATTCTTGTCTTGATGAGAAGATTAAACCCCCACCCCTAAGAAGTAATCTGAGAGCACTGGGTGAGTTTAACGACTCCACTGGGGAGGCATAACTTTTCACCCCAAAGTGATAGTTTGTGTTCCTTTATCAGTGTTGTAAAAGGGACTCTGAAAATAGATGCTTTCAAAACAAAACAAAATTACTTCTGACATTGACCCCAGACTGTTTCCTTTTTTATTTTTTTTTTCCAAATATCTGTAAACAGCACAGTTTCCAGTTGCGTGTATTAATCTAAAAAATTTCTCATAACACGCCTCAAGTTCTTCCTCAGGTCAGCATTGCAGTCCTGTTGCAATGACGTTGGAGGTGCCCTGGGACCATGAGCTGCGCTGAATGTGCTGCTGGCACGCTGAGATCAGTGATGGTGGCTGATTGGTTGGCATAGACGGGAGATTCCCAAAGAGTGTTTAAAAAAAGAAATTACTAGTTAAGAAAGAGATATTTTTATCTTCAGCTTTTAAAATAAAGCAGTGAGCCTGTGAAGGTATAAGCTGGTCTGTTGGAATTTGAATGACATTATGTTCTTTGCAGCTTTTTTCTTTATCTTTGCTCTAAGCGCACAAAGCAAAGATGTTGCTAACTGTGAAGATAAAATGGCCTCCTCATGAATTCCTGAAGAGCATGGCTAACTTTCTTTTTGAAATAATTTAAAGTCACAAGCTTTTGTACAGGAACGAAAGTCTTCCTGTTATGATAAAATATTTTCAACTTCAGAAAGCTATCCTAACCTGATGCAGAGAAAAGTTTAAAAAGTCAGTTTCTGCTGTTCTAGGGGGCTTCTCCATATTATTTAAGCAGTAGCTTGATAATAACCTAAGTAAGCTATTCCAGCAAAAATACTTTATATTTAGTAGACAGCAAAGCAATAAAACTAGATTACGTGTGTAGACTTACCAGTCCTGCTGTTTGGGCAGGGATTGAGCAGATTCCCAGACACAGAGCAGCTACTCCTGGAATCGCCAAATGCCAAATAAACTCGAGACAGCTCTGCAGCTGAATAACAGAGAGTCTAGTATGTCCTGCTTTGTGCCCTGACAGTACTGGCAGGTTTGCATGTCTTTTCACAGCAGTGCTGGGAACTTCTAATATTTTGGTTTCCATTTCAAGAGGGATTTTTTTGGAGAAAAACAAATTACACGCTACAAACACATTTTCTCATTTAATAGTATCTGCTTTTTAATTTGAAAACATCTGATGGAATTACATAGGGAATTATTAGGAAATGGCTGTAGGATTCTCCTCTTCCAGGATACACTTTTGAAAGTACCTGATACTTGGATCTCTAAAGGCATTACAGAGGCAAAAGAAAATTTTCTTCAGAAGTTTATGAACCTGAAAGTAAATTATCTCTTGCAAGGTTATTCAGTATTTTACACAGATGTGAACTCCAGTTAAACTTAAATTAGTTTTGGGTTGTTTCAAGTATATTTCAGTTTTATGTATTCCTTACCTGATTTTAATTGAGGTTATTTTTTAAACTGCCAGTTTCTAATATCTGTCTTCATAGCTTTAATGCTGTTAAACAGTCTTGTATTCCCAGTTTATTGCCTTGTTATACTTCATAGTTGCAATATGTTCTTTTTATTGTAATTATTTGTGTCTTACACTGTATTGTTTTCTGGATCATCATGGTTTGCATATGGTTGTTCTTTTTCAGTAAAGAATTGGTTTTAAGATTTATAGTCATTTGGACATGTAATTTTCTACATGATGCATTCAGCTTCAATTTGGAAATGTTTTCACTAGCAGTTATGAGGAACATAAGATAATTTATGACTATATTAACCCTATTTTGTGTCGATCAACAAGAATTTCTTTATGAACTGTGGTACAACTTCACTTCACTTCATATTATTTGCTAACAATACATAAACCATGTCCTTTAACCTTCTAACTTTCCTATGGATTTGGGGAAACTGTATAGCCTGACAATACATTATTTTGCAGGAAGAGGAGGTGGGAAGGACTTTTGTATTACCTTTTCACTTTTTCTTCTGGAAAAAGAGCTTCTTTCTGCCTTATCTTGAACGCTTAGCATTCCCATAACAAATCAAAATTTCTACCAAAAAGAAATTCTTCCCATCCAGACATTTATCAAAACGCAGCCTGTGGTCTCAGATGCCAATGATAGTTTCAATTTTATGAAAACCAACCAAAACCCATCAGTTTACCAACTACTTCCATGAGGATGCTCAACAAAGCCTCGGGAAAGATAAAATGGAAGGTGAATTTATTTTTTTTCTCCTCAAAGGAGAAGCTGTGAGACTCTGAGATTTCACATTTTCCAAGAAGCCCATAGGATCTTAGCTCAAATCAGTCTTTCCAAGACTAAGTTTAGTTTCTTTTCTAGTCTACAGTTCTACTTTTGTTTGTCCTGCTACTTAGTAAGAGATGGTCCCCAAACTTACAACTCCAAACAAAATCCCACTAACTTTGTAGAAATAGAATTTGAATTTTTGTTTGGGACATAATGAAAAAGGTGTCTTCGAAAAAATATATTTGAAGTCTTAACATTCTAGCAATGAAACATCTCCAGTGTGTTGTTGCAAAAATCAATGTTTTTGCAGTTGTTGTCAAAGAGAAAGAAAGGGGATGCAGCTTTATTGATCTCCACAGAGTTCAGTGTTGCCTTCAGGTTCTTCAACTGACAAATGTGTCTGACTTGATCTGTATTCAAGTCTTACTATTGTATTTCTGTGCCAGTTTCTACAGTTTCTGCACTTCGGCTTGGGTTGGTGAGAAAAATATGTACTAATTCTGGATGAGGGGAAGAAAGAAATTGTCACGGCCATGTTTTGCGATGTTCACTTGCTTTCTAATTAGGGTATTCTCCTCTTTTCAGGGTATTGACATCTTTTTTCCACGTAATTTCTTTGCAGTGATTTCTGGTTTTATTGCCTTTCTTGATCCTTTTAAAATCATTTCTTGCAAAACATGTTTATTTTAATGTTTCACAAGGATAATATTTGGGTGGGGGTTTTTAAGGATTAGCATGTTAAAGTGTAAAATATAAATTTTGGGACAAACAAAGAGTTAAAAAATTTCTTTGTGGACAGATACAAGATGTAGCTAAACTCTGCTAATAGGTAAATATAACACCAAAAGTTATTGCAACTAAAAAAGGGCAATGAGTGAGAAGGATGGCAGAGGCTCTTTTTGGAAAAATAATAAAATTTAGGTAATAATTCTGAAGATACATGTGGCAATTTTGACATTAAATACTACACACAAAGTAGTGGTAGACCATTACAAAAATACCAGATTTCTTGATGTTCCCTCTGGAAAAGGAGAGTCAACTGCAAAACATAACAACTATTTCTGCTTTATATCTAAAAATACAGCTAGTGGGTAAAATTTGTAGGAATCATGGCAGTGATTCGTAGTATGTATATGATTAGTTACGGGATGAAATCAAAATTTTTCTGAACAGGAGAAAAACTATCTGACTCAATTGAGTCAACTTTTTAATAACCTTCCTAAAAATTGATGTCTGGTCTTTTCACAGACATAAATATTTGTAAAACGAGAGTACATGTACTCTGTACATGTTTTGAGTTAAACTTCTAACTGGCATGCCTGTAATTAGAAGTATCTTGAGAAAAATTTATTTCTGAAAAGATAATTTTTTTGGAGGTTGTCTAATCAGTTTTGAAATAAAACTATACAGGAAATCTGAGCAGAGAGAATAAAACCAGGAATTAAACCTGGATCCAGTATTACATGGCTGAAGTCTCTCGAGAGGGTACTGGCAGTTAGTAAGGCTCCATTAAATGCTGTAACCTGAGTGTGTGGTTAAGGGCTTTCCTAATGGGGTTCCTAGAAATTTGAAGCATTTAAAACTGTGAATATTTTTGAACTGATTTAAGGGTTGACACACCTGAGAATGGTTAAACAACTATACAGAGACATGTACAGTGTTTAGAGTCTGCAGGACTTGGTCTAGACAAAAGGTGTTGATGACTTATACTTCAGTGTAAAACATGCCAAGGATTAATATTATGTAATTTCTCTTTTTCTGTATTTAGGTTTTTTTTTTTTATTGCCCCCTCCTAATTATCTCACTTGGATTTGGGGTGGGGCTTTTTTTTCATATGTTCTAGCTGATATTTTGAAGGAAATGGTTGATACTTTTCCAGGGCTAAGAGAAAGGATGAGGTTTACTTGCAGGAAAGATGTGCAAGGATGAAAGAAAGCTGGAGGCTGAAGGGAATAAGAGACAGTACAGAGGTCAGGAGTTAGCATCTTCCTTATGGCCACGTGCCTTAAGCTTTGTGTCATGGCTGATGCAGTCTGTTCTGGTAATAGTGCAACACGAGCTTTCTTATACAACCACATCTCTTCTCCTTGGGGTTTGAGCCAGTGTGGAATCTAGGCAAAAGCAATCATCTGTCTCCTAAACTTTGAGGAGATAGTTTTGCATGGAAACTTTCTTTGGAAACCTCCTAGCATGTGGAAAAGTAGAATTCTCAGTCTTACAGGCACAGATTGCTGGGACCAGGTTTCAGTTATTCTTTAGGGCAGTAGCTGTGTATAAGAGTGTTTTGAGGGGTGCAGAAGAACAGGCTAAAGCTGGAATAAGCTGAGTCTGTGACTCCACTTAGGATGCGCCTGTGTGCTGTGAGTCACTGGCTGAGTGTATGAGACAAGAGTTATTTTGGCATAAACTGAAGTGTTTCTTCTCATCCAGAACATGAATCACCTGCTTCTGAGTGTATCTTCTTTTTTTTTTTGTTAATTTTTATTAAGTAAACAGATTTCAGAGGCTTCAATACATCCAAATGTGTGGGTTTGACTGGCACAGTGTAGGACCTTCCAAGTAAAGGAAACTCACTCACCTGTTGAGGCCAGTGTTTTTATACTTTTCCCAGAAACACGTCTGAGTAATCAGAGCAATGCCAGAAACTGTCGTGCTGCAAACTTATTCCCAGGAGCATCATTGGGTAAAGACACTAATGAAGTCCAAATTGCCAAGAGATCTTTATTCACAGTTTACTTCTGTTAGTCTTTTTACTTTGTCAACTTCTACCTTTGAAGGAAGAAGGTCTTGTTAAGTTAAAATCTGGAAAAGAAGGAAGAAGTTAATCAGACTTGCTGTCTCTGAAAACACTGAACTTGGGCCAGAAGTTGTCCTGATAGCAGGCAAGCTCCACTTTGTAGTTCTCTCTTTAACTTACCTGGTATAAAAAACTATGAAGGCAGTGGCTGAGCAGATCTGTGACAGTGTAGAGGTGCAGTCTGGAAGAGGGCTCACAGAAGACCAAGAGAGCCTTCAAATTCCGTGTTTCCTTATGGATGGTGCCATGGAGATCTTGATGAAGCTTCACATGAGATACAATATGCCTTAAAACCACAGTTAGTTTATTTGAACTTGTTTTTTTCTTGTTCTTGGCCGGCGGGGGAGGCTTATCTGTTTAGATATGATCATTTACTTTTTTCATTTTCCTTTTTACATATAAAGAGAGAATGTGATACGTAATTCACGGGTTTTGTTATAGATCATAGCAGAAAATAAAAGCGATTTGATTCGGTGCATTGGGAGCCACATTAGATGTATCAGTGGTCTCCTCTTGGCATTGACATGTATTTGATGTGCTGTATGTAGGTATTTCAGATGGCAAAGTCCTGTTGTCACACCTTTTTCTTTGACTCTCACCGAGCAGCTTAGACTTCAGACTCTTTTCCAGCTCTTGTTAGTAAAAGTTACGTTAGTGTCAACATGAGCTCAAGTGGCTAACCAGACTTTGGGTCATTCATTACCTGTTGATCACCTTGATTCTGAGATAAATAGTTCACAAGGCAAGATGAATACCTACTGTTCATATCGTAAATCTATGAGAGAGGGAGGGAGCAAGCAAGCAAGGAAGCAATGAAGCTGGGTTGGGTGATCCCAGTCTGAAATAGGTAATCCTGTGGGAGCTTTGCCCATGGCTCCTTGGCTCATTCCTTTGGTCTGACATCTGAGACAGCAGAGGCAAGCACAAGGTCAAGTCCAAGTGGTGCAGTTTGTGCTATTGGCTCCCAGGCCTCATTGTCAAACGCTGTGTCAAGTTACCTTCTAATGTAGGTGGTCTAGTGGACAGGGTATCCACTGCTGAGCTGCAGTAGTTTGTGACCAAAGACTTAAATACTGCAATCAGGCAGACTCCTTTCCCACTTTTCAATTACATGGGGGAAAAAAACCCTAAAAAGTAATTCTCTTGACATTTTTCATTGCATAAAGCTTCCCCTTGAGTATTTCCTGAAGTTGGTGACCTTGACACCTTTGTCATTTGGATTTTAGAATAATCTGGTCCATATTTCTAGTCTAGCACATAACATCATTGTCTCAGAGGATAAGACAGTTTGTAGCTAAAAGCACCTTTTATTCAGTGATCAACTGAACTGAATTTCTGTTTGTGACCAAAGGTGCTTTTGAGTTACGCAGGTTGCTCTTGCTTCGTCATGAAGACCTGGCACATGAGTATTCTCCAATAAAACTGTGGCTGTGGAACTGACCTATGATTTCAGTCCCACGAAAGTTGATTTCTTGACTTACAAGTTATTTGCCACAACTCTGGCCTTCTGCCTTCTCTCTTTTAAGGATGTGCTTGGGAAAGATTTTGGAAGATAATTCTTACAGCTTCTTTTCACTTGCTAAAGAAAATACAATCTTTTACCTTTTTGTCCTCATATCTGCTTATTTGTAATTAAATATAGAAGGCATTATTAATTATTCTGTATTGTTAATTAAAATTTTGTTGGGTCAAGTGCCTTCTTTTCCTTCTGGTATCTTTTGAAGATATCTCTGTTGTGAGGTAGTGAGAACATTAAATTGTGCATATGTTTCATACTAAAGGAGGTAATGAGAACATTAAATTGTGTATATTTTTCATACTAAATAGATTTGAACCTTTTGCAGGATAGAAAGTATATGACGTGTTTTACAGTCTAGTGTAGTTACCATTATGAGCTTTAGTCACTGGAGCTAATCACTAAGTGGTTTGTTGTTACAGCTGATTGATAAGTTTTAATTCATGTCATTAAGATCTTCCTCCTATTTCTTACTTCTCTGACTGACCTGACTTTCCCATGATATGACTAAGGAAAACAGGGTGGTGCTTCAATGCAAGCTAGTTATTTGTTTTTGTATATAAAAATTTCTAGGGAGAAAGGGGTCAGGAAGAGAATCACTGCAGTTCTTAAAATGACCTGATGTTACTGCATGATGTCCAGTAATTAATTTTTCTATCATTAATAGCTTTTGCACATGTGTAAGTAGGACTGTTTGTCTTGAAGCGTTTTTGTTTTCTCAAAATATTCAGTGTGTTAATCATTAAGACTTAACTAAGATTATAAAAATCACTGGCAGAAAGTTGCTCTTATTTAGGGAATATGTAATTTTATAATTAAAAGTTATAGATTTATCATTCATAATACTTTGATGGGATATCAACTTCAATCAGTTCTGCTATTGAAATTTTGCACTTCTTGAAAGATGGAAAAGCTTTTGAGAAACCCATCTTTTTCTTAAATTTCAGATTTAAATTTCAGAATAGCAGATATAAAAGTTTTGAAGTATGAATTCTGAATTTGATTGTAGAAAATAAGACGTTTCTTAATTTACTCAAAGTAGTAGCTTTCTCGTGTACTATGTATTAGAATAGTTTTACAGTAGGAATGTGAGGATTGGCTGCACATGATGGGAAAAACAAAGAGGAGTGGGAAAGGAAAAAGGCAGGATAACTTTTAAGTGAGACAAGCTTAAATATTCAGGCACATCAAAATATTATTGGAAACAGACTTTTGGACCAATTTCCTTTTGCAACCACACATGCTTTTCCGTCATCCTCATATTTTAAGAATGTGGGTGGAAAATAAGCATATTAGTCTTAAATGCAAAGGATAGGCCTATATCATTATCACATTCTTTTTACTTACCTGTCTCCTCCACAGTGGTTTGTTGTTTTTTTTGTTTTTGTTGTTGCTGTTGTTGTTGGGTTTTTTTGTAAAGGCAGTGTGGCAGTTAGGTACACTTAGAAAACTTGGAGAAGATTATTTTGTATTAAGTGTCTTCTTAGAAAGATACCACCTACATAAAATCTAATGTATGTTTACTGTGGGAAACCGTGTGAGTCTGTTGTATGGGTTTGTTATTTATGGGAAAAGTGCTGCTATGCTTACTATTGCTTTTAATAATTGAAGCAGTTCTACTGTCTTTAGGTCCAATTCAGAATTAAACTCTAAAAATATTGGAACCATCAAAACTGGTTTTATAATGAGCCATATTTTGGCACCTGTTATTTCTTTTAATTTAATTTAGCTGTGATATTTAGTCAAATACTTTACTTGAGAATGTTTTGTTTTTCAGGATGGGAAGAAGAAGTTTGACAAGGAAAGTGAGAAGTACTATTCCATCTTAGAGAAGCACTTAAATTTATCAGCAAAGAAGAAAGAATCTCATTTGCAAGATGTAAGAACTGAACACACTCTTACCTAGTTTCACATTTGCATAGAAATCATGATAACAAACTGGTTCTCTTCAAAACATGCTGTATTTTATTAATGTGAAATTGTGATGGTTTCTGGTAATCATGCTTGTTGTGACTATAAATTCTTGACTGGGATTAATAAGACCCAAATAGGAGTTAAGTATTTTAACAAAGCAATATTCTATGTGTGCAACTTTATGTATTTCCAGTACAGCTAATGTTTATTGATTGCAACAATGGAATTATATTAGTACAATAAAAGTGGGAGTTTTATAAGCTATATGTGGAATATTTGAAAGCCAATGAATTAATTGCTTTTGGGTTTGCTATTTAATATATTAACTGATGAAACTGTACTTCTATTTCACATAAATTTTAATCCGGAGGACGGAACTGAGATCACTTTAATGATGCTCTTTTCTGCTTCTTTTTTCCTCTTTTTCATCTTATTCTGAGATTGAGGCACCTGAAATTGCCCTGAAATTGTGTCTATAACTTCAGCTTTGAAGAATCTGTATGGCTAACTCTTTTCTGTTAAAAAAAACAAACCATGAAGATTTCTAGTTTAACAAGAGAATTCCAGGGCTTTTCGGTATGCTGGTAGAAATGAATATACTTGTCTTTGAAGTTAACTACAATAAACCCAGTAATATGATATCAATGACACTTTGGGAATTGTGCCAAAAATAGTTTAAAATTATTTTGATGGGATTACTGTTGTCATGGTGGCTCTTAAATCAAGAGGATTAGTTTGCATATGGAATTTTCACCAAAGGTGTGACCATCTCAATCACGTGTCATGGGATTTTTTTTCATGTTTACCAATAATGTTATAATTCAAATAAAGTAAGGCTTAGAAATTCAAAACTTCTAATATGTCTATATGACTGTTGCTGTTGCTGTCTATATAATAATCAGTCTAGATAAGACATTAGTTATGTAGGATTGGTTAATTGTTCCACTTGTATGTCAGAGCTTTCACTTCTCCCAAATATCTTACTTATTGATGAAGAAGCAGTTCTGTTAGAGGCTAAGCCCCAGCTGAAAGAAAAAAGAAATTCTTACCAAATTGTGGAAAAGTGAACTTAAGCACTAATTTGCTCTAGAATAGAAACAAAATAAAATAAATAAAATATTTTACTCTTGAGGCATGTGAATAATTACAGTCTAAAAGCAGCAACTGAAGTGCAAAGTAACAACTGTGAGTCTAATAAACTATGGTAGAATAACAATGGATTTGGCTCAAGTCTATAAACTAATGGAAAACCAGAATAATTTTTTCCAGTGTGTCCTTAAGTGACATATCTGGATTTAAAATCTTGTAACTGAGGCTGAGGTTTTCTGCTTTTCTAGATGCCTCCCTTGTAAAGGATAAAGGGCATAACTTGTCATTTCTGTCTTCCCCAGTTTTCTGCAGCTGTAGATGTGCTAAATCAGCACCACAGACCCACCATAAGTAGAAGGTACAATAGCAAATCACTACCAAATTGTTAACCAGGGAGACTTTTGGCCTGTGTCTGTATTGTAAGTAAAAGGAGGCCAAGCTCCATTCGTGACCCGAAATCCAAGATAGCTGTTGACTTGCATCCCGAGTGTTTTGAGTGAGCCCCATTTATAGCCTGGATGTCCAGGATGGAATTCGTTGGAGCAGCCCACAGCAGAGCAGGGCGTGAGCAAAGAACCAAGCAGTGCTGGCAGCTGAGGCGTGGGGGCCCAGGGTAGGAGAGGGGAAGTCCATACCTCAAGCCAACGTCATGCATTCAGGGAGGTGGGAATACCATTTTTTGACTGCTGCATGGGAAAAATATTTTTTCCTTGAATCGATGAGGTTTCGTGATACCTCATCACATTATGTGGGTTAAAGAGTACTGGGATGAGCAAAGATGTTGTACTCTGTTGGGTTCTTTTACATATCTCACTTGAGTGCAGTTGAGAGCACCTTAATTAGGCATCTGAAGTTTGATGGTTGAAACATTCCGTAGAGAGTAGTTTGCATATATTCACCTAACTGAAATATGTTGGATATTTTAAGAGCCTGCAAGACTGCTGGTTCAGTTTACACAGGTGACTGGCTTTTTTCCTTTAGCATCAAAAAGAAACTTAATAGTAGTGTCTTTTCACTGCCTACAGAAGCCTACAGTGGAGGAGAAAATGGGCAGAATTGAGTGATGTGAGAAATCTGATAAACTTCTGATTTCATTTCTCTGAAATCTGTTCCAGCATCAGTCTCCAAGTTTATGTGAAGTTCTGGTATATATATTGTAGTGATAGTCTACATCAATGAAAATATTACTCATTATAAATATATATCATACAGGTAGAGACTCAAAGTCATATCCATAAGATCTCTTTATTTTTTACATGCAGTTTGTAGTCACAGAAAAACATATGAAAATCCTTTCAGCTTTTGAAACTTTTAAGATCACTTTCGAAGTGATTCTTACTAATCTGAATCCTTTGGTGTTCACACACATTTGTAAGCTTCTACAGAATATATATTTGGGGAATTCTGATTTAGTTCCTTTTCACTGGTGATGATTATGGCCTTAATCCGTATCTGAGATGGCACTTGGTTGTTGTAAGTATTACTACAACTGCAACCTGCTTAAATGCTGTTCAGAATAGGGATGGATTTAATTAGGTGTTTAAATACTTTTTCTGAGGCAAAGCCTAAAAGAGACAATTTCCAAAACTAGGTTTCATTATTTATGTACAATTAAATGAGAGAGCTGAAGTTCTGTCTCAAGTGCTTATTGATGGCATTTGTGTGAGCAAGGGGTTGCTAGATCACGTCCCAAAGTGGTGGCAACTGCTTCTGTTCAGCTATGTAGCACTGTCCTTGTGATAGATATTTTTGTGAAATAAAACTGTTAACAGAGAATCAGAGAAGACAGTAGCCAGACACACTAGATGGATGGCAAATGGCAGAGTTAATTTTGAGGTAGAGCAGTTCATTATTGGAATTTTGAGTGCTTGATATCAGCCTCATATTATTAGTTTACTGGTTTTGGTTTGTTTTTTTGTTTTTTTTTTTTAATAGACATGGGAAGGAAATGCTCTTACTGAATGATTTGAAACATATCCTTGAGGCCCATCTGTTGAAGTAGCGTTAGAACACTGGAGGTGGATCAATATTGTTAAGAGCCTGTACAGCCAAATCACAATAGTAGCTTGTTCTTGAGTAGAGAAGCAGTCTTAATTATATATGGTGCTATCGATGGCCAAGTCCTGCCTGAAGGAAAGCTTTTTGCTTTTGTACTGTAAAAGTACTAAATCTCTTTTATGATGTGTTTGCTGGTTTATAGTTTTTTGTCAAGGGAAGACAACATCAAGCTTTCACAGTTTCCCCGCATTTGTTATTTTTAATGCCAGAATTAAACTATAGAATATATAGAAGTATCCTTCTATATTTTAACTGACATACGTCAAAAGTCAGTGGAGTGGTCTTACTCATGTTGATCTGTGGTAATATTTTGACCAAAGAGGAAAATCAAACTGATACAGCACAGAAGGGATTTGCTTGAGAAAATTACTTGTTACAAAGAAGGATGAATTAAAATGGAATCTGCATGTCTTTAAACATTATCTACTTGTTATACGGCTTGTCTGTTAGTTCCCTCTCCTGTGGCGTGTTTAAATTGAGGATAAAAGCCTATTACTCTTTATCAGCTGATAAGAGTTAATTCTTTAGCTATTTAGACAGAAGACACTGTTCTGATACTGGATCTCCATGTTGGCTGGTATTAGTCAGGCACTTCTGACAAGTATTGCCTTGTAGTTCTGTCGCTTGAAAATTAAAACTTGAAATATATTTGATTTATGAGGTTAGGGACTTAAATATGTTTACATTCCAGGAACATATTACTCATACTATAAAACAATAAGTTGCAAGATGTCATTGTTAAAGACAGCCTGTTTAAGAAAGAAAATACCTTCTTGGGAAGGTATTTGAACTTGAGAAATAGAGATATGATTTCAGTGCATATGATACTTAAATATTTCAGTAGAAATAATTATCGTTTTGTCTCTCCTGGATTCCTACACTGCTCATTTCTATTTCCTTTTCTAAACTTGCATATACCAAGTACCTGCTGCCACCTTTCTTTCCCTCTAGGCTCTCCAAAAAACTAGAATATTAAAGTACCAGAAAAAAGAAGAAACCAAAAAAGAGTGAGTAAAAAGCATAGGCTGAAATGCGTAATGTTAGCTTCTTAAACTTGCATTTAGCTTTTTTAAGTAGGTAGTCTAATTTTCAGAAAGAAAACGGAACCCTATGAAACTTGTAAAGTAATCTTACGGAAGATGTTTGTTAATGACATAACCTGTTTTTGAAGAAATCATGAGGCTAAACTAATGTAATCCCTATTTCATTTTGTCTTTTAGGCAGATACACAGATTGACAGAGAACATCAGAACTTTTATGAAGCTTCATTAGAATATGTTTTTAAAATTCAAGAAGTACAAGAGAAAAAGAAATTTGAATTTGTGGAACCTGTAAGTTTTATGTTTTATTCTCTTTATAATGCATGCATTTAAAGCTGAAAACTAAATTTAAAATACCGATTTTTTTTGCTCCCTTTTTAGGTTTTGAATGCAGGTTCTTTTTGTATAGACAGACATTAAAATCTTGGCTTGGGCACTTTCCATGTTTATTAAAGGATTATGTAAGAGTTTAGTATCTACTGTGAAGTGAAATGTCTGATGACTTGAAGTGAGCGTAACATTTTAATGGGACATCATGTAATGTTGTGTCTGTGCAACACATAATCGGTGTTTCCTAATACCATGATTTAATGGCTTAAATTTTGAGCCAGTTTTTTAATTTAAATATTTTATGAAGGCAGTGTACACAGACATTGTTCTGAGTTACACATGAAGTAAAGTGAAAAATAAATTTTTCTGTAGGATAGGTAAGTTTATCTTTTTGTTGGTGGAGTCATTTGCCTTTAGTTTACTTTGCACATAGGGGAAAGCATATGTTGACATGCCGTTAAAGAGTAAGATAAAGTTGTGTTTCAATGTCCATATTTAAGTCTGGGATTTCCCTCTGGACTGTGTTTCCATCCCCCACTCCTGACTCTCTTCTGGATCAGTCAGTACTAAATCAGCTTCAGTATGATATGCTAGCATATTTCTGTGGCCTAGTAGCGGTGTTACTACTGTTCTTGTCATACAGACAGGCCTGGTTTGCCAGTTGCCTGATTTAGTTAGTACCTGTAGCCCTTGACAGGGAACTTCCAGTGCCGTGTGTCCCTTCCCATTAAGCACACTGAGCACAGCAGAGCACTGGCTGTCAGAGAGGAACATGTCGAGTGTAACTTTCTCTCCACACCATGTCCCAGCTTCCTTGTAACTACTGAAGCGGCACTCTTGACTGTGAAATGGTTGAATTACATCCCTAACACCCCGTGTCACCAAGAAGAGCTTCTCAGATGCCTTCTTTCCATGAGATGAGTGTATTGTGTAGTGAATGTTTGACATTGATGCAAACTAATGAACCTGGATTCAGCAAGCAGTACTTACAGAAATCCTATCTTTATGGCATACAGCTGCCAAATCTTAGAGACTAAAACTTTGCTCGGATTCCTAAATAAGAACATTTTTCTACCTGTCACAGATTAATCCAGAGTGTGTCTCTCTGTCTCCTTCTGCAAAACTCTCACATCCTGGAAAAGTCTAGCAATCTTGACCTAGCTCTGACCCTAGTGTAGAAGACTTTATGCTCCTTTAATGTAATAGAAATTTTCTATATTGAAAAGACCTTGTACACAGGAAAATATTGTGCAACTGCACATAGTAAAAATAGGTAAAATTTACTTTTGAGTATATCCATTTCCATACTGTCTCAGATCGGTAGGCATTCCAGCCCAGCATGACACACTTGATGTTCCAGGGGAAGGTACAGGAAATACTCTGGTGTCTGGGTAATGATAGCCCTTGCAGGTAATGTCTTCTGACTTTGGGTGTGAATTTATTTATAATCAATCTGGATATAGATGGATCTTAAATTACAGCATCAATTACAAAATTTTGAATCTTCAAAATTGTTAATTTTTGTTTGTAGTCTGTTGCATAGAACATGCTGAAACAAAAGCATTTGCTAAAACCCATAAGGCAAAATATGCCTTGTGTAAAAAAGTACATTAAAGTACAAATCAGCAGTATCATGCAATTAAAAAAAAAAATCTAAACAAACCGAAAAAACCCAAAGACTTCAAAATAAGCTTTCAAAAATTCATGTTTACGTAAGTGATGAGGGAAGTACGAGCATGTGCTTCTAGATGAAAGGTCTAGATAAGGACAAAGCCTAACACTTTAAAATCAGGTATCAAAAGAATTGTTATATTACTAATTTTCCTCTGTGCTCTGTGAATGTGTGTATGGCAGAAGATGCCTGGTGTTGTGTCTGTATGGACATTTCCTGCTCAGGAGCTGTGATGGTTGTGGGTTATTCCAGTGTATGTGCTGCCTGTGCCTCTGATTTATCAGCACAGTGTCATGTCTTTGTATAATTCTCAGCCTGACATCTTGCTAACAGACTCGCTGAAGGAGAGTTTAACGAAATAAATCTGTTAGTGCAGTGAAGGAGGAAACTGTGATGCCTATGTGAAAGAAGGATAAGTTTGTGACATGGGAATAGAACTTGAAAAGCAAATGATCTGTTGAACATCCTTTCAAGACCTTCAGTTTTTCTATGCCGAAGGGTAAAGACAATCTGAGAACCAGAGTGGGAGAAGTAACCTAGCAAAAATTGCCGGGTTACAGGGTAGGTTACAGCTAGGACAGTGGAAATTGGTAAAAGTGGAGTGTGTTCTCTCCTGGAGGAGACTGGGGAAAGATTTTAAGGTACAGATGCTAATGACTCATACAGGGAATAGAAGATTATAATATTTAATATATTATAATATATAATATTTAGAGTAGACTTTTGCAGCTGCTTCTCAGGCCCTGGGTTTCTCTTTGTTCTCTGCATCTTGATCAAAGTGGTTGCTACTGTGTACTAGTGTGAATAACTGACATACTCCTATTTGCCATCCTCCTAGATCTTGATTTTTTCCAAGAAAAAAAAACAACTCAGGTTTTCATACAGGTCATGAATTTAAACCTTTTCTGAAGGACAAATTAGTGTTCAAATTTACAGCAAGATAAACAATAAGGCAAAATAAATGACAGTAATCTGTTTCACTAGCTTTCCTCTTGTGATCCCAAAGAAGCTAGTCCAAGCCAGCAGTGCTTTCTGAGGGTGTTATGCTTGTTAAAATAATGCAAACACCTTCCTAAAGTCCTGCTTTGTCCTTTGGTGTCCTTTGGCAATGCCAAAACTTCCTTGTCCTGTAGAAATCAGGGCACAAAGTTCATAAGCAGTAAACTATCTGAAATGTGAGGGGTGGTCCATTTAATGTTTATTTAAAGAGAAGAAAAAAAGAACAGCCAACCAAAAAACACTGCCTGTAGTTGTATGCATTTCCATGAGGCTTCACAGTGGACATTAAATTTGAATTTCCCTTTCTTGCATTTTCTGCGTTATTAACTATGTTCACTTTAATCTGAAGAATAAGCGCTATCTGCTTATGAATAAAATGAAAACAGGGAGACAGGGACTTCTGGCTGATGTGCTGCAGGCCAAAGGTTAAATTCCTCCCCTATCCGAAACCTAAGTACAGTCTTCTTCCTGTGAGAATGAAACGACCAGGCAGTCTTGAGGTCAGCAGCTCTACATAAAAATAAATAAAGTCTCAAGAAGTAGTTGGATTTTGTTTCGGGTTCTGTGTTGAAATCCTCATGGCTCTGGTGTGGTGAGTAGCTTTGTATTCAGACCTCACTCTTTACTGATATGACTGATTAGATACTCAGAATGAGGTAACTATAGAACACTTTCTAAAATGAAAAATCATTGATATGAAAGCATCAGGCATTGTTTGTGATGTTTGCTGAAATAAATTACCTCTTTATGTATGAATACCACCTCAAAATACATTCTGAAAATCTTCTTTGAAAGAAAAAGGGGCTGATTTTCTATTCTTGTTTTTAATATATTTTTTAATTCTATTTAATATTAATTTCTTTAAAATTATGAGCCTGCCTTTAGCTGCAGTGCCGCTTCTAATGCCAGCAGCAAGAAAACCCCAACATGAGCATAAGCCTAAGGCGAAAGACCTTGGCTTTCAGTCTCTTCTATTCAATGCTACGGCTGTGCCTGTCCTGATGGACGTGATGAGATGTGTTAGCAGCATGGGTCCATTGGGTACAGGGCCTTTTCTGATCCCTGTTTTTCCACTGCTAGTGACATGTACATTGAAGTGAATACTGTCCTCAGTGTCACATTTCAGCACAGAACTTGAATACGCTGGTGTAGGAGTTGCATAATAGTTTTATACCTATTTTTCTGAGTGCTCAGAGAGTGTTTAACCAGGAAAACCTCAAGGCCAGATCCTCTGCAATGCACAACTGCCAGAATACCTGAGAAGTACTTTAACTAAAATGAATTCAGATTTTTCTCAGGGTTTTTTTGGTTTTGCTGCTCTTGTATTTTTGCTTTCTGATAAATTCAGCTTTGCTGCCATCTTGTGTTAAATATTTTCCATGGTATTTCTCAGTGTACTCTATGAAAGTGTTTTATATGATGTAAATTATTTTTCTTAAAGTATTGAAGCTGAAATTTTTACAGTTTATTCTCCTGAAATGCTCTTTAAACCGATCTTTGAAATTCAGGCATAAGCTGACATACCGAAACTTTGTCCCACTAGTTCTTTGTTGTAATTTTGGTGTGCTTTGGTGTGGTGATCTGGCTGCAGTTTTGCTAAGTGTTACTCCTGCAGTACGGCTTCACCTGAAAGGGGTGGGTTTAGCAGCAGGCTCCTGCTTGCAGATTATGTTAATCCACACATCCTTTTGACTGGACCAAGTCAGAGTAAGCACAGGAGTAGTTGTGCTGCAGCATCTGAAGGAGTACTTGGGAACACTGATGAGTAACTGAATCTAGAGTGTGAGAATGGGCTTCACATAACTGGAGCCAAAGCAGAGCTTTAGTTGTAGCTCGCTTGTTTTCTACTTTATTCATTAAAAGGAAGATTAATTTTATTTCTTTTCCTTTAAGTAGTTCTTTCCAGAATTACAGAAATTTAGAATTATAGTCTAGAATTATAGAAAATTATGGAACTCCTCCTATCTGTTTGTACAATTGGAGGTTTTTAAGATAAACTGTTGTATTTGGACCTTCCTCAGAAACACTTGAATAATCAGTAAGAGATTCCAGGGTCCGGTCCTTAGCCGACATAATGATTTCAGCTGGACAGATGAATCATGTTAAGCTGAGACTGATTTATACAAGATGTGGAGCCCTCTACTTGCGACTACATTGCCTTCATTGTTTGATGGTGGAATATGGTTCAGGAATTCACATCCACTGTGGTGGCCCCCACAAAAACTTGCTTTTTTGTCCAAAGATCTTCTCAGTTCTTCAGGCTCCGTGACTGGCTTACTGGGCAGCCGTGGGCTTGCACCATCTCTGCCTGAGCCAGGGTTTCATCTGATCCTGCCAGCAAAATACCAGTAAAAACCAAGGGCAGAGTCCTTCTCCCAGCCATACCTTGTATTTGTGCCCGCACTGATGGTGTATTCACCTCAAACTGCTTTAACTTACTAATGGCAGCAAAAGAGCAGGCAGATAAACAGGCTCTCAGCAGTCTCGTAGAGAGTAATAGGAGAGAATAGGCAGAACAATTTAGCTACAGTTCTTCAAGCAGGGCTGAGAGTAAATTTAAAGAAAATATAAGCACAGTAAAAACTACATCCTTACGCTGTTCCACTTACAATAATCTATGGTGCTGGTAACACAAAGCAAGCACATTAAATATGAACGATGGCATTTTTGTTGCCTGAGTCTAGACTACTTCAGTAGTCAATGAAGAGAGAGAAATGTTTCCATTGGATCATTCATCCCATCCTGAGAGAGAAGTCTGAAAAAGGGAAAAGAATTGTGCTCTGGAATACCTGTGGTTCTTTACTGAGTTAGGAGACAGCCTGGGCAGCCAGTTACTTAGCCCAGATGATAATGGTGTAATATACTAAGGCAAATCTTTTTTATTGTTAGCACTTCTGTTATTGTAAATCCAAATGAATTTCTCTTTTTTTTTTTTTTTTTGCTCTTTTCTTTACTTTTTTTTTTTGGTAAGCTAAATTATATATACGAAGAAAGCAGTCCATGATAAATTAAATGCTTGTTATTTAACGGCAGGTAGGATGACTTATAGCAATGTCAAAATGCTTTTAAAATTTAAAGCAGAGTAAGTTAGAAGGCTCTTAAAACTAAGAGATGTCAGGAATGCATTAATTCAAGAGCTAAAATCTAGTTGCGCCTTTTACTACTTGAACATTGTTTTAAAGCAAACTTTAAAAGGACTTTTCAACTGGATATATGCAGACTATGGTGGTTTTTTTGGGGTCAATCACAGACATATCAGATAGAGTTTGCATTTTGTTCAGAGCAGGCAGAAGTAGTCTGGGTTTCTTGTGTTGTGCTAACCTATCCAAAACATACTTTCTAGAGTCTCATTTGTGGAAAATAGGTCATAGCCCAAGCAATTACTATGAAGAAAGTGAAAAAATATTTTGAAGAGAAAACCACTTGAACTCTGAAATTTTAAACTTGGAAAATGCACGCCAGCAAAAACTCCAGCTGAAATACTAAATTCATAAATAATAATAAAAATAATTATATAAATATATATAAATAAATAAATAAATAAATTATAAAAATAATTATATAAAAATAATAAAATTACTAGGACAGTGAATTAAATTATTATGGAAATGACAACTTCATGACGCAAAAGCGTGTATACTATTTCTCTTTCTTAAGGTCTCACCATGGGTTCCTTCTCAGCAAAACTTCACTTTTGAGTGTAAAAGCACAGAGTGTTCTAGGAGTTAAAAATGTATAATGCTTCTCAATTTTACCTTTTCAGCTCTTGGCCTTTCTTCAAGGATTATTTACATTTTACCATGAAGGATATGAACTCGCTCAGGAGTTTGCACCATACAAGCAGCAACTGCAGTTCAATTTGCAGAATGTAAGGATGATTTATATTTACATAATTTAACTTTTTAATTTGCTAATTTCAGTTCAGGATATTAAAGTAGACTTATAGCACTTTATTGAAACTCTAAATCTTGAAATGTTTTAGTAAGCTGAAATCAAATTCATATACAAATAGGTAAAATTATTTTTGTAAGGTTAATGTAACTACGATTCCTGACAACAAATAACTTTGGGTAGTAAGTTTGTAATTTCCAGATCAAAACTTCAGGAGCAAGAACAAGGAAAACAGGACAGCAACCAAGTTTTTGTTAGAAAACACAGTCGTCCAGATAGATTTAAACGTGTATAAAAGCTTTCTTGAGAGTGAGGCCTGTCTTCTGGACTAAGCAGAGGTACCAAAAATGCTCCAGGTGATACAGAATGGTACAGTTTGTCCTGCTGGCTGCTAACTTCCCACTGTATATAAAGCATACTTGGGAAGCCATTCTTTGGGTGTTCTCTGTACCGTTAAAGAATAGGTGGGACCCTCCTCCATGGTGAGCAGCGCTCATGAGCATTAAGTTTCACCAGAAGAAAGGGTCTCTTTTTTGTGTAGAGAGTTACGCTCAACTGAGCAGATGGATCTTTTGCTGTAGATTGGTCTGGATTTGGTAGTCAGAGCTATACAAGATCTCATTTTGGGCACAAACTGCCCAAAAATGTCATAGCTATCAGAGATAACTAAAATGCATTTAATCAACATACTTTTCTGCTCATCATAACTGCTGTATACAAGTGTATGTTTGTTTCACTGTGTAATTGAGATATTACACTTCCAAGGACGTACAAGTAAGTAGGTACAAAATATCTTTACACACTTTGCTTTTAAGCAAAGCTTACACACTCTTCGCTTTTAAGGCAAAAAGTGAACTTCAGTATGTCAAAATTGGACAAGCCCCACATTTTTCCTGACAAGTAACATCAAAGTCCAGAACAAAATTTTAGAAAAAGTTAAGTCCATTGCATTCTTCCAAGAAAAGACACGTCCAACAAATTTTTGTAGCTCCATCTTACCTTTTACATCTCTTGTTCATATATAGGTATAGATCCCATTTTAAATGCTGCTTGAGGAAATAAGGCTAATAAGCCTTATAATAATAAATAAGGCTTAAAAAGTAAGGCTAATCCTAGATGATTAACCTTTTCCTTTTGGATCAAAATGCAAATGATCTCTGTCTGTAGAGCATCCTAGCCCCTTGTCCTTTCAAATTTAGTGTTTTCTGTGTTGTTTGCTACTAAGACGCTTTCAGATAAAGACAGAAGGGGTCAGTGTTGTTGCACAGCAGTTTCACTGAAAGGGTGAGATTTCAGTCCAGAGATTTACTTATTTTAATATGGCAAGTTCTGAGAGGAGCATGAGCCCACAACACAGGCCAAAACTGGCACTGTAAGTAATAATATGTTTCTTCTATGCATGTCTCTACAGAAGCAGAATTATTAAAGGATGTTTTTTTTCAATTTCAATGTTAATAAAGAAATAGTTAAATTAAATGTTTTCTAAATATTATATCAGCACAACTGGAAGTTTTAAATGGATTACAGAGGTAGAGGGAGATGTGAAGTTAGGCAGAAGGATCAATGTATTATGATTTTTTTAAAATTATGTATCAGAAAACATATACATGAAGATACAGTGGGGATCAGTACATCACTCACTCCTGTTACACAGCAGTATAAATTCTGGCTCCACATCTAGATCCATAGCTTCTTTTTTGCCAGCTGGGTTCTCTACACACTTGTCATTCAGAGCATCACCCAAAATCGGGTTGAAGTGAAATAATTTATATAGGTAAAGACAAACTGAGGACAGAGAGAAGTGCCTTCTCTCTGTCTGTAGCTGTCAAAAGTACTTCTCTCCGTTGCGTTGTGTGTTCAAGTCTTAAAGAATAGTTGACCTGAACTGCTGTTTCCATTCTTAAAAATGTCCTGCAGGTTAGAACAGGAGCAGTAACAGCTGAAGAAGAGTAGTAGTAGTAACAGACCAACAGCTCTTAACAGGTCAACATGTTCTAACATGACCTGTTGTCACTTTAACTGTCTCAGCTGGCCAGTGGTGTACTTTGTATGTCCATTTGGCTTTGGTTTCTGCTTAAAAGTAGCAATTAAAAACTTAACAGACAGAGATAAGCTCTCAAAATGAGGACATTCCTTCAATGGCACATCCTTCTTGAAGGTCTCAAAATTACTTAAGTTTGGTCTGAACTGATACTTCTTCTGAAGGACATAATCTGACAAATTCAGATTAGAATTTTACTTCCTTCTCTAATAATAGTGTTTGTCTTCAAGATCAAGATTAAGCATGTATACTGTTATACTATTGTGCAACTAACTACACAAATGGCCTGTGGAAAGGGGGAAGTATTCACTGGTGTATAAAATCCTGAGAGTATCTTTCTGACTAGTCAGGATTCGAGTCCATAGATGACTTTGTAGAAACATTACAAAAATCTTTATTCTTTTCTATGACCTATGGGAACAGAGTGTTCAATATCTGACATTTAATCAATCAAACCTCTGGCACATCACAATAATTCTCTTCTACTATCCCATGCTATGTGCGTGGAGGGAAACCCTAGTCTCACTGAATTCACTGAGAAAAAGTGGCCATTTACATGCGTGTAGGTATTAGCAAATGTAGAAACCCACCTTAGTACCATAATTGTTTGTGAAATGCTTGTTACACACATGAGATTTAGGACAGACACACTTCTTCTATGCTTTTGGCACAGTTCTGCCACTTGGCACCTGTTCCTCACCTCCCATATTTTTTTTATACTGAACTGTGGTGTTTGCCCAGTCGAAACTTGTTCATGACAGTGACAGTAACCTGACTATTCTGAGCAGCAGCACCTATGGTATTACTGCAGATATGGATACAGAGAAAATTTGTCTCCTCCATGTGTGTAGAAACTGCAGCTGTCTGGATGCATTAGCCTGGCTTTAACGTAAACTACTGTTTTCTGCACTGTAGTTTGAGTGCTTCAGTGGGTCTTACTACTTCAGGTTTAGGGCTAAGATGTCAGCAGCTTCTGTCTGAGAATCCCGGAGTGTACAGAAAGAAAGCCTGTATCTGTCTGCAAAATACTGTGTAAGCATACCTAAAGATATGAAATTACCTCCTGTCTGAGGTTAGTGACCTGCAGAAAGAGGAATGGTGCTATTCTCAGCTATGTTCTCCTTAACATTTATGTGCTTAAGTTGAATTCTTCATCACAGTGTTATTCCTAGGCTTCTAGCAGTGAAGAGTATTATTCTTCATTGCATTTTTTTTCTTTTTCCCTCTTTTATGTCTCTGGCAAATGCATTTGTTGGTCTCCAAAAGTTTCCTTGGCATTATTTATAATTAGCTGTTCATTGTTATTTTAGTACTTGCATTAGTAATGTGGGGTTTTGTTTGTTTCCTTTTCTGGGTATTAGACTCGGAATAACTTTGAAAGCACTAGGCAGGAAGTGGAGAGACTAATGCAAAGAATGAAATCAGCCAACCAAGATTATAGACCACCAAGTCAATGGACAATGGAAGGCTATCTCTATGTCCAGGAGAAACGTAAGTACAACAGGGAAGCTCCGTGCTGTTGTTTGCCCCAGTGGCTGACTGGTAGCAAGCTCAGCTCTGGCTGGCTGCCCCGCAAACTCTGCAAACTCCCGGCACTCTGCTTTGGCTCCTTTCTGTTTCCTGTACTTTCCCTGCCTCACCAGGGCCTTTAGTTCAGCCATCAGGAGGACCTTGTACAAGAGACCTCCACTGACCCAGCCATCTTAAATGAACATGCGCTGAATGGAAATCAAAGATTTAAGAAAAGGTCTTTTAAGTACTGTCTTCCCATAGTTAACCACAGCCAGTTTTATCCTCAGTAGTGCTGCAAGTTTTAAGAGCACAGTCTATTTTTTAATTGAGTAATAATCATAAAAGAAATCTGTGTTAAGTGGAAATTACGCTGAGCCGTGCTAATGGGGGAGAGAGAAAGGAGTGAAGCACTGGGCACATGCTGTGCTTCATTAAATAGTGAGGGGCCAACTTGACATCTTCTTACTGAAAAGAAATTTCATTCTGGAGTAACAGGGTCTGTAATCACTATGTAGTGGGAAAGGTACGAGTTGTATAATTCCTTGTTACGCAAGTTTACTTGCCTACAACCCTTATCCTATAGGTTCTTGTCTAATTGTGAGCAACTGGGTTAAATGTTTGCTATTCTTGAAAGTAAATTCTGTATATATTTATTACTGATATGCATGGTGGTAAATATGGCTTTTTTTAAAAAATGGCACTAGGCCATAAATTGTTTTCTTTCAGACGGATGGGCAAGATAAACAAGCTTACAGTTGCAATGGAGGTATCTGGCTACAATTTTTTAATGAACAAATATGATTTCTTAACTCATCTAAAACTGCTTTGAGAGTGCTCATCCTATTTACTGTATGCTAAAAGAGATGATGAATTGCCATCAGAGGAAAAATTGATTCAGAATAATTCCAGATTTTGTTTTGCCAAGTGAAAATAACTTAAAATATAGAGGCAGAACAGCTAACTTCTGAGGGTACATAACCATTTGACTTTTCAATTCATGACTTTACTTTCTTCCAAAACACAGGCAATAGGAGAGCTTTCTCAAAGACCACATAAATTTCCACAGCTATGTTTCTAGATTGCCTGACATCCAACTTACAAGACTGATGCAGTCTCTCATATAACCACCACCTTTGTGGGTACATTGAGAAGGCAGAGCCTTTGTATCTATAGTAAAACTGCTAGGTTTGTTTTCAACACTTCCAATTTAATTCTTCACATTTAAAAACAGAAACCAAACACAAACCCCTTAAATTTTCATTTTGTCTTGGTTCTAGACAGCACAAGGTTCATTTTTGCAGTAGCCAGGAGTTGGGCATGACTAGGTCCTTACTCAATACCACCTCATCGTTTTCTGGGGATGGGGGAAGGGATGCCTTCTGGGTCCCGAAGTTGGCGGAGGGAGCGCTCAGGTATTGTCAGGTGTTTCCATGTGGTGAGCACTCACATGTGAATCATTTGCCTCTTGTGTGCTCTGTTGTTAATATTGTTACTGCTACCGTTTGTTTTCTTATTTCATTACTGTCTCCAGTAAATTGTTCTTATCTCAACCTGTGATCTTTACCCTTTATGCCTCCAATTTTTCTCTCCAGCCCACTGCAGGGGAGAGAGGGGGAGTATGGGGGAGGGAGTGAGTGGCGCATGGTTTGGAGTGTTTCGCTGGGAACACTGAATTGGGGAATACCATTCCTTAACCATAACACATTTCAAAAAGAATTAATAGGTCCGTACATACTGTAGCTTGAAAAAATCAGTATCATGTTTTTCCCATGAGTAACTCTCATTGAAGAATCTGGGAGCTTGTGTTGCTCTCTTTGCTACAGTGAACTTCCAGAAAAAATGGGAGATATTATCTTTACTTCTCGGATGTGAAGAGAATTCTGGAAATTGTGGGAGAATTCACTGCATGTCCTCACAGCAAAGAATACGTTATAAATGCCTGTATCTAAACTGCATTAGTGTGAACCAAGTTTAAAATACCACTGAGTTTAAGCTCAAGAGGGTTTTGTGTTTAGATTCACTAAAGGCTCACAGCATCGCCTGAACAAAGCTCTGGATAATCCAGCAGTGAAAACATCTGCATGAGAAATGCTATACTTGGAGTAGGATTAAGAAGTATGATGTGACCTCTCCAGGATAAGGCACACATCCACTTACTTGGGGATTGCTGTAGATCTCACCTATGGCTGTCTAAATTGAAGACAAGTGAATCCCTGAGTACAGTACAGTGTACTTTGGTGTTGTAGTGAATCCCTGAGTACAGTACAGTGTACTTTGGTATTGTGAGCCTGTGCAAGTGTCAGTTTGTGGACATGGTCAGTTGCACACCACTGTTACAGCCACCTCTTCCCCAGCTGGACTCCCTCCAAGGCATAAAAGGCCAATGTTTCTTGCTAAAGGCACTGCCTCTGCTACCCATCATTTTATCCCTCATCTCTAAACCAATGTGTTTTAGAGTGCACAGTTCCTTTGTTTTTTTTCATATAAGGGAATCTCCTGTCAGTGTTCAGCTACGTAAAACTAAATCTCTCTCTGAGCTGGTGCCATTTTACCCACTCCCTTAAGGTAACAGATAGAAGAATAGCCTTTCTATGATACTACCAAAAGCATTCGTTATCTTTGACAAGAACTCTGAAAGTAAAGGAAAATACACTCTCATTTTCTGACTTCATCCAGTTTCCTGCATTTAATATCAGACTTCCAGATTTCCCTAAGAGAAAGGGTCTAATACTGAGTTGCGTTTCCCTTGGGTTGATAAAATCACAACTGTTTTCTAGGCAGAAAAATCCTCAGGTTCTGTTCTTGCCTTTTTCCTGCCTTGTTACCATAAAAGAATGCTGTTACCCATCCAGTTGCCAAAGAAAGTCAGTCTGCTGGAACTTTGTTGGGCAACCTTATCAAGCTGCAATGTTTGAAAATTATACCTGAACAACACGTTCAGAGTAAAAATTAAAGAGTAGGCTGCATGTGAATGCTGCTATGTTTCATTTTTCTACTCTAATTCCAACCACAGTAGTGGTAAAATGACAATTACTATTAATACTGTCTCTCTTTACTCCAGGACCTCTTGGATTTACATGGGTAAAACATTACTGCACTTACGACAAAGGAACAAAAACTTTTACAATGAGTATAGCGGAAACAAAATCTGGTGGAAAAGTGGTGAGTTGCTTGTAAATGAATGCATGCATGAGCTGTATATTCCATCTTTTTTATATTAAGCATTTAAGAACTGCAAAAAGAAAAAGATTGCAAACAGCATAAGGCTGTTTTTGTAGATGAAGCAGTGCATGTATCATATAGCGTGGATAAATATTTAAGTAATATTTGTTTTAAAACATATTTAAACCGCATATGAAGTAACTTCTCTAATGTGGTTATTGTAAATGCATAGGAAATTTACTACATTTGCACAGAATCATAGGACGGATGAGGTTTGCAAGGGTACTCTGGAGATTTCTAGTATAAACTCAATGCAGGGTCAACCAGAACAGGTTGGTGAGATCTGTGTCCAGTCAGGTTTTAGATATCTCCAGGGATGGAGCCCTCTGCAAGCAACCTGTTCCAGTGTTCGACCACCATAAAAACTCTTTTTCTTAAGTTCAAATGGAATTACTTGTATTCATGTTTGTGCCCATTGCCTCTCATCCTTCCACTGGGCACCACTGAGAAGAATCTCACTCAATCTTCTTTACTCTTTCCTATGAGGTATTTGTAGATCAGTCACTGATGTGATCCCTCTTCTCCAGGCTGAACAGTCCCTGGTCTCTCAGCTTCTCCTCATATGACAGATCAGAGGATCATCAAGTTTGGAGGAGACCTTCAAGATCATCTGTCCAACCGTCAGTGTAGCACCACCATAATCACCCCTAAACCATATCCCCAAATGCCACATCCAGGCTCCTCTTGTACACTTCCAGAGACGGTGACTCCATCACCTCCCTGGGCAACTTACTCCAATGCCTAACCACTCTTTCAGTGAAAATTTTATTTTTAATATCTAATCTAAACCTCCCCTGACACAACTTAAGGCTTGTCCCTCATGTCCTTTCACTTAAGACATGGCAGAAGAGACCGCCTCACTGAAACTTTCTTTCAGATGATTGTGTTCCAAGTTCCTAATCACCTTGGTAGCCTTTAGCTGGACTTGTTCTAGCATATCACTGCCTCTCTTGTACCAGGGAGCCCAGTACTGGGCACAGCATTCCAGGTGTGCCTCACCAGTGCTGAATGGAGGGTGAGAATGACCTTCCTCCACTTGCAGGCAGTAGCCTGACTGATGCATCCCAGGAGACTGGCGGCCTTCTTTGCAGCATTGCCATGTGGCTGGCTCATGGTCAACTTGTTGCCCACCAGAACCTCAAATTCCTTTCTGCCAAGCTGCTCTCCATCCTGTCAGCCTCAGCCTGTCCTGGTGCTGAACAGTGTTAACCTCTTGGGCATACCCCTAGTGCCTGGCTGCAGCTGGACTTTTGCTGTGAGCTGAGCAGTTCAGTCAGTTTTCAGTCCACCTCACCATCTCGCCCGTACTTCACCTGTACTTGTCTGTGAGGCTGTAGTAGGATGTAGTGTTGAAAGCCTGGCTAAAGCTGAGATAAACAATATTCATTGTTCTTCCATCGTACACTGAGCCATCCAAAACATTGTAGAGGGCTATCAAGTTGATCCTGTGTGCTTTTTCCTTTCTTAAACTCATGCTGACTGTTTCCAGTCACCTTTCTGCCCTAAATATGTTTGGAAACGCTTTCCATGATTATTCACTTCATCACCTTCCCAGGGATAAAGATGATGCAGACTGGCCTATAGTTCCTCATAAAATGGGAGGAAATGTCCTCAAGTTGCATCAGGGGAGGTAGGTATTACAAAAGAATTCTGCACCAAAAGGGTTGTCAAGCATTAGAACAGTCTGCCAGGGAAGTGGTTGAGTCACCAACCCTGGAGGTATTAAAAAGATGTGTAGATGGTTTAGTTGTGACCTTTTCCAGCCTAAGTGGTTCTATGGTTCCATATTCTTCTCCTTGCTCTTTTTGAAGACAAGAGTGACATTTGCCTCCTCCCATTTCTCAGACTCCCCAGTTGTGTCAGCCTTGCCAGCATTTTAGCAAAGTCTCACGATCATGGTGGCCAGAATTAGGAGTTAGTCAGCTTTATTCTTCAGAAATACTTTTATCTGCATGTGAGAGTTGCCATAATTACATGATCCTCATCCTAACATGCATGTAATCAAGTTATATACACAAGTGTTTGTAAGATTTGGATTTAGGGAATTTTCTGAAATATAATAATCAAGTAACAAATACATGACAGAAAGCTATTAAATGTAGTCTTAATATACAGAAAAAATGTTGTATCTATTCTTAAATAATTTTAATCCTTGTGTTAAGACATATTCTTTGGACTGTTCATGCAGTTAAATATAAGATGAAGCCAAGGTGTATAAGCATACTGGCTGTGCTAATTTAATTTTGTTTTGTTTTGTAGAATGGCCTTGTCACAAGCTCACCAGAAATGTTCAAGCTAAAATCTTGCATCAGGAGAAAGACAGATTCAATTGACAAACGTTTCTGTTTCGATATTGAAGTGTTTGAGAGGTTTGTTTCCATTGTGTTAACAATTCAAAAAAAGTTGCAACCAATATATGTTAACTACTCTTGTAATAGGAACACACGTTTATCAATATATTTGTATACAGACAAACTAGGCTTTCAAGACTTAGTACTTCTTTGTTCAAACCTGGTTTTCTAATTAAATTCACTATACAGCATATATGTTGTCTTTATTACGTGATGTTTGCATGCAGATACAACGTGGGTTCTTATGGAACCTGTAGCAAAACTGACTACCCTCTTTTAGAAACAGATCATAAATATTTTTATAAATATTTTTATAAGTACTTGTTGATAAGCACATTTTGTACAAATCTCTACTGCTTTCAGAAATGTCTGGTAGTACTTTTTTTTTTTCCTTGAAAATTACGTCCACCATTTTTTTTTCCACTTACTCCTGGCTATTATAATTATATTGGATACATGAGAACAGCTTTCCTATATTTAAGATATAGGTACACAGTACATTGTAGAAGTATTTTTTCCAAGCTTGGGAATAAAGAGAAACATTGAATTAATTTTTGTGTTAAAATATGATAAATAGAGTGACTTTTGTAGTTGTTCCCTTTAAAAATGTTTTATGACTGTTAACAAACTTTTAAAAAACAGATGTGTTTTATATCTGTCCAAATTACTCTGTTATGTCAGAAGCTGTCAGCTTTCTCTAACTTCTGTCTGTGTTTTATATATTCACTTCACATCACTATGCATTTGGATTCTGGCTTTGGATACTGTTTGAGAAAAATAGTAACTTCAGTGAATGTGTGTGTTTTTGACAGACCTGGAATCATCACACTACAAGCTTTTTCGGAATCCAACCGAAAACTTTGGCTTGAAGCTATGGATGGAAAGGAACCAGTAAGGATATTTGTTAATTTTCTTTTCATTTTACAGTTTTATGGCCTACATATTACAGAAAGAAGCTAGTGTACATTTCAGATAATCTGTTGCAATACCAACAAATACAGCTCTTTTCTTTCTGAGACACTAATACAAGTACATAGTGAAGATAAGTACAAAGTAGAAAAGTAGATCTATTAATTTAAGCCTACATTTATATATGTCATTATTTTATGTTAGGATATTTTAAGTAATACTATTTTAAGTAACACAGTAGCATATTGTCTGATAGGATTCATGGTTCAGGTAACATATCTGAAATGGTTGTTATTACAATGGTAAAGAGCAACCATCTTTTGGGCAGTGTCATGGAATAAACAATTTGTACCATCTCAAAAGGCATTGCAGAGAGCAGAAACACCTGTTGAAAGCTACTGAGAGATAGGCTTGTCTGATTTTTATTCCCACTGTTGGTCTGCTTTTAAAGTAGTCACTGAATGCGGGTGATGTCAGACCTGTATCTGATAGGAAAAGAACGGTTGATCAGTTTTATGAAATCGATGAGTGTTTTTACATGCTTCTTGTTTGACTGAACCAGTACAGGAATTATAATCACCTGCTGTTTTGAAATGTAACCCATTTGGACTCAGTAAATCTGATTTCTAATGCATTAGTTGCATTATGGTAGCACAGAGCTGTTAACCTGGCTGTGTGCTGGAGCAGTAAATGTCAAGAGATCGTGAAAGGCAAGGCTGGAATTTCCCTAGCAGCAGTCTACTGCATAGCATATTGCAACTGCTCACAAACCTGGCAATAAAGGATTTAAAGCACAAACATTGTCCCATTGCATTGTTGTTGTTTGGTTGTTGGTTTTTTGTTGATTTTTTTTACAGATCTACACACTGCCAGCCATTATTAGCAAGAAGGAAGAAAGTAAGCTCTTTATGTTGAGTTACCATATATTGCTAGATTTCTGTAATGTTACAGTTTCTTGATACAAGTGTGGGAGAAAGATATTAATTATTTTATATTTTATTTCTATTGCTGTAAAATAACTTTGTTGGATTAAATGATTGGGTTACACAAAAGCACATCCTTAACCGGAAAAAAAAAATGATTGCCTCCAAAGCTACAACAGATTTAACAAATCTTTTAAAAATTTCTGTCTTTAATGTGTATACCTAACTGTAAATACATGGCACTGCATTGAAATAATATCCTTATAGAGAGTCATAGAATCATTTAGGTTGGAAAAGGCCTGTAAGATCATCAAATCCAGCCATTAACCCAGCACTCCCAAGTCCAGCATGAAACCATGTCCCTGAGTGCCACATTTACACATTACACATTACACATCCCTTGAAGGGTGGGGACTCAGCCACTTCCCTGGGCTGCCTCTTCCAATGCTTAACCACCCTTTCAATGAAGAAATTCTTCCTGATATCCAACCTGAACTTCCTCTAGAACAGCTTGAGGCCATGTCCTCTCATCCTGTCACTTGTTACCTGTGAGAAGAGGCCAACCCGCACCTGGCTTCAGCCTCCTTTCAGGCAGTTGTAGAGAGTGATATGGTCCCCCCTGAGCCTCCTTTTCTCCAGGCTAAACAATCCCAGCTCCCTCAGCTGCTCCTCACAGGACTTGTGCTCCAGACTCTTCTCCAGCTCCACTGCCCTTCTCTGGACACGCTCCAGCTCCTGGATGTCTGTTTTATATTGAGGGGCCCAGAACTGAACACAGCACTCGAGATGTGGCCTCACCAGCACTGAGCACAGAGGGACGGTCACTGCCCTGGTCCTGCTGGCCACACCATTGCTGATCCAGGCCAGGATGTCCTTGGCCTTCTTGGCCACCTGGGCACACGCTGGCTCGTGTTCATCAGCTGTTGATCAGCACCTCCAGGTTCTTTTCCACCAGGCAGTTTTCCAGCCCCTGCCGCCAGCCTGTAGCACTGCCTGGGGTTGTTGTGACCCAAGTGCAGGACCCAGCACTTGGCCTTGTTGAACCTCTTACAATTGGCCTTGGTCCATCACATCTTTTTAGTTTTAGGTGTATATGCACCTATTAGACATACACTAAGTAACAAAATTAGTGTATTTAAAGGTACTATGAGATTTGTGTGCATAATTATATTAACACTGTATTAACGCATTGGTTATTAACATCATATTATATTAACACAAATATGTAACAATAATTTAAATAATATATCTCAGAGAAAGAGATTTGTAAAATTTGGATGTACATCTTCATTGGAGGTATGTTTGAGACTGAAAATCTGAAATTTAAGCCACTATATCTGCTCTTTTATATGATGGTGTTTATTTTAATGGTGACAAATATGCTGAAGATCTTTATTTAGATAGTTAGAGCAGCGGGCGTTGAAGATGCAACATTAATGAGAAATACGTTCACTTGAAATAAGATGACTAACTAAGCTCAATAACAAGGATTGTTTTCCTGCGTTACCATTTTATGAGTGATTATGTGCATATGCAAGGAACAAAGAATATTGTTGTATTAAAACCAATGAATATATTCCGGGTATAATGTAGGTCCTGGACTCTTAAAAAGCATTTTGCTCAGCAGCTTTCAGCTGTATCTTTAGAGAGGCTACTGATTGCTGAGAAAGACAGTAGAATATTAAGCTTCTAATGGTACAGAATGACTAGAAAGTTGGGTTGTGAATGCTAAGGATATATCTAAAAAGACCCTATTACAGAACAAGTATTATAACATTATGGATAACCATGTATCAGCCCTCCTTGACTAGTGTGTGAATGTAGCTAAACAGAAGATTTTGTATATTGATGTTGGAAAGTAATTACCCTTTTTTTTTTATAGTGTTCCTAAATGAAGCAGGTTTCAACTTCGTGAGGAAGTGTATTCATGCTGTAGAAACAAGAGGTGTGTATTAAATCACAAATAAGGTATTAGATTGTTATGACTTTTTTTTCTAAAGTACGACTTTTTTTAATTCTACATGTTTTAGATCTGTGCTTTGAAGCCCATCCATCATTTGGTTTGGACTTTTCACATTTTATCTGGGTGCTTTACACTCCAAGTTGTTGTCTCCAGTTCCAACAGCAATTCTTAACATATCATTTAAGTGAGGTTTTTAAACTTTTTTCTGTAATTTCTTGTTGATTAGACAGCTTAATACAGAATTGCACACATCTTTAGTCTTTAATTTCTGTGCAGTGACTTTTCTTTTCTTGTGATACAACTGTAGGGAGTCTCAGCTCCCAACTTTAGTTTCAGGTTTGAAACCTGAGGACCCAAAAATGACATCAACATTCTCTGCTGGTACATCTGGTTTTTTTGCAGATTGTAACTCCTATCATTTTATTCACTCAAGTTGTAGATTGTTTTTTGGGTTTTTTTAATGTTTAGCAACTTTTAAATGTTTAGCAACACTCATATTGGTAGTGGGTGTAAAAAAAGGAAGTAATAATCACTCTGCTGATGAGATGGTATCTTACAACTCACAGTAAATTTTGAATGGAGAGTTACGGCTGTATCATCTCCTATAAAATGAGACAGCCTTTTCTTGAACTGTCAGTGTGCAGATCTCTTCTAATCTAAATGTGGTCTCTCTGTGCAACTTTGAGCTCAACGTGAATTCAGTTTCTCAGCCAGCAATGTTATCATTGTTGAATCACTGCTGACTCACAGCTTGCATTATTTTCTGGGGCAGAGAGGGTTTCAAAACAAAACAGCTAGGTTATCTAAGTGAGATCACATTTAGGAATGTTGTTTTCAAAGGAAAAGTAGACAATTTTTAAATGGTAAGGCTTGAAGTAGGGAGAATGGAGGGCATTTAAATCCTGCTGATTTTTAAAGGCAGTTAAAAATAATAAAATAATCATGACTGAGATAATCAAATACTGTATTCTGAATGTCACTCTTTAAACATTATTTGTTACTATTATCTGTGCTATTAAAAAAGGCCTGGCAATTTTAACTGGCAACACAAATTCTCAACTGATGTGTTACTACAGTATACAGTATATATTTTTATTTTCATATAAATGTCAATCACATCTTAATTGAAAGGGATGATGTCTAAGCAAACATAGACGCATAGTAATTCCACTGACATCTAGGCAGTATAAACTTGTTGATGTGTAATGTGTTTTAAGACTGCTTTTGAGTCTTACTTTTCACTTTTCCTAGCCATCACCTTGTTTGCTAATATGGGTAATTTCTATGTAAAAGGGTTCTGTTAATGTAAAATTATGCTTAGTGTATAGTATGATGTGGACTCAGTGCAATGAATTTGTTAATATCCCACAAGAGATTACAGTAGGGTAAAGCAGTACTTAAGAATGTAATGGTACAGTTTTCCATAAATACATTTAGATGTTTTGAAAACATACACCAAGGATGCATCAGCGTATACTGAAATCACCATATTTTCATTATTTTCATTTACTTGTTTTCCCAATGTAGGTATTACAATCCTGGGGCTATACAGAATAGGTGGTGTGAATTCCAAGGTGCAAAAGCTGATGAATACCATATTTTGTAAGTATCTGAAGTGAACTTTTGTCAGTGTGCAGTGTGTGTGCTGTCGTCCCTTTTGCTTTAACTGCTGTGCTCAGAAGAGTGTGTCATAATATTCACAGTTTTGTATGTGCACTTACTGCCACTAAACTGAGTTTGCACTCTTAAAATGAGTGATTCATCTGTAGTTTCTTGCGTGCATTAGTACTCACTTTTGCATGTTACACATGAGCAAATTACTCATAAAAATGCTTTTCTTCTGCTAGCTTTAGAGTTCTATTTATTGATATATATTTGGCTTGTTCCAGAAGTTCTCCAAAGCTTAGTTCCATAACACATCATGGCTCAGCTTGAAAGATACATGTTCCAGGCGTTCACTTTTCTTGCCAATTGATCTCTCTGATGCTTGTGTGTGCATGTCTAAGACAAATGAATTAGTAATTCTCCGTGGACTTGGGCTTTCTTAACACTTTGATACAGTGCATAAAGTTAATGTTTACAGTTACTAGCTATGAGCACTAAATTTACTTTTATTAATACTTTGGAAGAGATGGAAAGATTCAAATTGATCTGAAAGATCAGATTGGTGGTTAGTCTAGCTAATAAATAATCAGTTGAGCTAAATGGCTGATCTAGTAGCTTCTGTTTTGCTACTTTTCTAGTTAATGCATTAGTCAAACTGTAACAAAATCCTAATTCAAATTTCTACCAGCTCCTAAATCTCCTCCTGATATGGATATTGATATGGAACTTTGGGACAATAAAACAATAACAAGTGGACTAAAAAACTACCTCAGGTAAGTATGATCCCACGAAGTTGCAGTATTCCTTTTCTGGTCCATTAATCTTTGGCTTGTTAATATCATATTACATTTCTTGTATCCATGGTAATAATTGAGTATTTTATTATCCTGCTTAATATTCCCGTGATTATTTATAATAATACGCACCTTCTACCTTTTTAAGATAATCCTGCCTTATATAGCCCTAAATTCAGTTAATTGCATGTTTTTATTTAATTTTTTTTATGTTAACCACAAAGCATGTTGTGCTCAGTCTTTTGTTTGTGAATCCCTTAAACTGTGTACCATAAGATTTCGTGACATGGTTGAATGAAAATCTCAGCAAAGTATGGGTTTTTATGTTATGCTCTTAATATATTCACAAATAAAATACCCCTCCTGTCATTTTTGCTAATAAGAGACAGAATATTCAAGAATTATGATGCTTTTGAGATAACTCTTTCAGATCTCAAAATATAATGTTCAAAAGAGACATAATAAAAAGTATCCAACCCAGACAGTGGGTGTTCTATGCCTTCTAAAAATCTAGATTTCCTAAACAAGTCACCTAGCAAAGGCCAGCATCAGAAATCCCTGTTAACCTGGAAAACATGCCTAGGATTTATAGCAGAATGCTCATGTACATTTCATTGAAAAGACTGGCTTTGGTTGAAGAAATTTATAATACATCTGCATAAGCACAAATCATTGTAGCTACTGTGTTTGTGAAATTAGGACACGAGCTAGCAAGCAGTAGCTGCATGTTTGTGTCTGTAAGGCAACTCACAGTCTGCCTTTCAGAGGATGACTCGTAAGATCTCTCAGATCAGAATTTCAGCCCCAGATTGCATCATGTGCTTGCCTTTCGTGGGCAAAAGATTCCTTCTGTAGCCCACTATACTGTGTCTGCAGCTGTATTTATTCTTTTCCTACAATATGGAAGACAGGAAACACTGAGGCTCTGGGCTGAGCTAACATTTTCCTTGTTAATTTACATGGTGACACCAGATTCAACTCAAATTGATTTTCAGACTGTGTACATGACTGAGCTGTATACTACTTGTAATCAGTCATCACTGAATTGGATTTCCTAGGACCAATAGAACATTGTGCAGATGTTGAGGGCTATCATAATCACTATCATAAAACTTAGATTTTGAGTCTATTTTAAATTAAAAATTTGGTTTTTTTACAACCAGGTGTCTTTCAGAACCACTGATGACTTTCAAGCTGCACAAAGATTTCATTGTTGCTGTTAGTAAGTAAAAAGTAGAATGATAAATACACTTTCATGAAAGTAATATTGTTTCTAACCTCTGATCTCCTCAGTCACTATCTTTACTTTTCTCCTTGCTCTAATATGCAGCGTTCCAGCCCTCAAAACAGACAAGTCACACTAGATGAAGCTGTTCAGTGGTTTGTTCTGATCTTTTTAGTGGTTCTGCGTGACTGCCTTCTGCATGAAGTTTTGAACTCTCATTTAGATGTTGTTTTTGTTTGTTTCATATAGGCCGATAATTCTTTAGTAACATTCATCCCTCTCATCCAGGGACCTTTATTTTCTTAGCTTGCCTTGAGAAATCAGAAAGGGCAAAAATGAGCTCCTTTTCACATATGGAGTAATTGGATACAAAGATAGCGGAGATTGTTTTTCTAATGACTTCAGTTTAGAATTTGAAGATATTTCTCTATTGTCTCTTGTCTTGATAAGAAGAAAAGATACAAAATTATTTTAGCTATTCTAATTTGTATTTCTTAGATTAAATCTTAGACTTCACTGAAGTGGCACATCAAGTCAATATTGCCATTAATTTGTTGGCCCCAGCATTGATAGTAATTGCTTTAGGCGAGTTACTTGAAATACACATTTCACAGTATAATAAAGATAATCAAATTTTCCTCATTGTTTGAAAGCTAATTTTGTTTGGCTCCTCTTAATGCATGTTTATGTTAGCATACAGGCACTGATGCCATTTGTAGTCACTTCTTAGCACATGTTCTGATTTATCAACCGTTTGTTTTCTGTTTAATAGAGTCAGATGATCAGAACTACAGAGTTGAGGCAGTGCATGCACTTGTGCACAAATTACCAGAGAAGAACAGAGAGATGCTGGACATCCTTATTAAGCACTTGGTCAAGTAATTATTTTTTGTTTTTCTCTTTGGGATTATTGTAAGATGTTATCATTTCTGCTTTAAATTTGTCAGCGTTGCTTAATTCATTCTCTGTGTTGAAACAATGACACTTGAAATTACATTTGATTTCTAAACTGCTGTTCTCAACTTAACTGGAATAATCCTCTCTGTAAAAACAGAATAAAAACATCATAAAGTGTCACCCAGAGGGCCACCTATGTTTATAAAATAAACCTAGTCAATGTTTTCATTCATGTTCTTACTTACTACAGGACTTGTAACCAATTAAATTTAAGAAACATCTAAAACTATGCCAAGGTTGATGGAAAACGCTGTTTTGAATCTGTCTCAAAGTCCCAGAGTGTTTCAGGAATGAGACAGATTAGAAATGAGATAGAATGAGATAGATGAGATGATAATTCTTGTTCTTCATGTTTGATTTTATTTTTCTCTCTGACAAGTCTGAATTGTAGTATCACTTGAAAGAACTAATTTGAAGTAGTATTATTTATATTTTTGATATCTACATAGATGTCCAACTTTTCAATCTCCCTTAATACTCCCTTGATTTTTAATTGTCACATGGAAAAGATTTTGCATTTCTTTAAACTGGTGACCATGTCTTCACAGAATTACACTTTGCATGTGCTGTGAGATAAAAAAACCACAAGTTTTTATTTTCTTACGTCTCTGTATCAGTAGTTGTGATTACATACCATTATTGCATTTTACTTTATCCTGTTCCTGCATCAAACATTATTTGTATAAGTTTCTGTACATCTTTGGTTAGTTTTCGTTGGTATTTGCTGAATACTTTTTAATATGTATTATTCTTTCTGATTTAGGGTGCTGTGTAGTACATTTCTCAGTCATCTGGGAATGTCAGTAGTGAAACGGTAGTTGTTCAGATAAGGTTCACATGACTAAGATATTTAGGAGACATGAGAAGAGTCCATGTTGTTTTCATTCAATTCACTACGTCCCAGCTGTTTTGCTTTTTTGATCATAGTTTGAGCTACAGGCTGCAGTAAGCTGTCTACAGTGGAGCCTAATGCAGTTTTGCTTCCTGTCATAGGAATGAGAACTTTTAAAATTTCTTTGACAGGAAATCATTTAGCCGTAAAAAAATATTTTTAGCTCGTTATGTCATTAGCCCCTGGAGGACTCACATTATAGCAAGCTGCTGTAAATGCTTTCATTGCAAAGTCTGATTAAGCAGACTTTGCCTGTCATTATACTTGGGCTGACACAGAGAGCCAGATAGAAAAAAGTTCAGTAAGTTTCTTTACTCACAGAGTTGTTTAATTAACTAAGAAATATGATATCTACTCCCTTCTAACCCTCAAAAAAATGAAAGCATTTAAAGAAGGATTAACAATTTTGTAAAAGCTACTGGTCTGGAAGCCCCAAAATTAGAGACATATAAGTGTAGGAACTGACTTACTTGTCAGTGGAATTAATGTTAGGCAAGCATTATTTCCTTGACTTCTTTTCCTGGCCTCTTTATTCTCAGTGTGATCTCAAATGAAATTCCAAAGAAAAGCACACCTATAGTATTCCCTTCTTTAGTTGTTCTCTTTAACTCTTGCTTTTCTCATCTTTGTTGTGATTCTCATTTCATAAAGATGTAATCTTAGTTTTACATTGAATGCCTTCTGCACTTTTCTTTCCAACATTCAGTTCACCCCTTCTAATTTCCATATGATTTGCCAGCTGTTGTTTATGCTAGCAATTCTAATGAGACTGGATTTAAAATGAGTCTCTTGAGTGTATTAGCCATCTTCCTCCCTCATCTTTTTCCTACCACTGTGTGGAGATTTTTCAAGGAACAAGTAAAAGGCAGGTAAAGTGCCTAATATGAAAATGGGAAAACTTGGGGGAAAAAAATCCAACCTCCTGTTTTCTTCGTTCTTTTGTTGAAAATCCAATTTCATAGTGCATATTCCTTTCTCTAGATTTCTTTTAGCTGTTCAGTTCCTTTATAAATGCTTTTGCAGCAAAGTGAAAATACTGTAGGTCCAGGTTATAAAATACGGATAATATTATTTTTTTCTTGGTTTAAGTCATAAGGTCTTTACATCTTTGCCTAGCTTGACTTTTGTGTTACTATGCAAATTTAAATAGGATCTAGATGATGTGGGATGTAGATCATGCTCGAAACAAACAAACAAACAAAACTGGCAAATCCTGAAAAGCACCCTGGAGAGAGATGACAGTGCATGGCTACATAGTCAGTAGCTAAGCAAACATGGCAAGTTTGATATTACTTTCACATGGGTAACTCATTTTTTGGTTTTTAAACCTACGTAGTCAAATTACATCTACTCTAAAGAATGAATCATTCTTTGGTATGATTTAACAACACAGTACTTTTCTATGGTAGATAGTTGGGAGTCTGCAGCCTGGCAGTATCACAAATTTGCTGATGATACATCAAAGAAAGAGATTCTGAGGAGAAAGCAATGGCATCTCAATGAATGCCCTACAGCTACCTGAAATGCATGATTACCTCAGCTTGTGTCTGTGCTGTAGCTCAGCACCAGTAGGAGTAGGTCACAGGGGAAAGTGGCTACCAAAATGATCCATTTACAGCCCTGGGTTCTTTCTTTTTTTCAAGAAATCGAGCCTTTGAAATGCTTTGTAGAAAGCCCTTTCTGGTTGCAGTGTTATTAAATTTGCCATTTCTTCTATTAACCAAGCTACCAAATTTGTAACCAAGGAAACCCAAACACCAGACAAACACTGCCTTCTCTCTTATGCTATGAGATTGTAATGTTTGTGTAACAGACCTCTACAGTTACCATGTAGCACAAAGCAGAGTAACATTGCAAAGGGAGGGTTTTGAAAAGTTTTTTCTAGCATGTCTAGAGCTAAGTTATTCGGCATTCCAGTTTTATTAAAATACTAGTGCACTTCCCAAAGATCCTTAGTCATCTAAGATAAACATAAGATCTGTTTCAAAGAAAGTTAGATTAAGCTAAAAATGTGCTTTAACAAAGGAGTCATTTTCATGATACAGCTTCCAAATAATGATCTCTGCCAGTATGTCTGTCCGAGGTAACATTTTGGAAGGTTTTGAGATAACTTACTGAAGCAATATAAGAAACATGTAAGAAGATAGGCACTTGTTTTCCTGCAGTTTATAATTGTGCTGCCTCCTATACAAAACCCTTTCGCATATTTCTCCTGCTTCTTGATGTAAATGGGGTGCTATAATCTTCCTGTCCCAAATATGAGAGGAGTGTTTTATAGATTTTATATTTTTCTCAATTTTAAAAGGTGCAAGAGTTATTTTAATAGTGTAGGAAATGGCTAAAAATGCTCAACTTGACCGTAGTAGCAGATAGCAGTGAGAAGGAAGAGGAAAATGTGAACCAATCCACCTTAATAAGTTCAATTTGGTAACAGATTCAATAAAATTAGGCATTAAGGTGACTATAAAATCTTGACTTGGAGTAATATTCCTCAGACATGAGGCAATAGGACAACTCTGACAGGGGAATCATTGGCAGTTGTTTCAAAGGATCTGTGATGATACAGTTCTACTTTGGCAAATCTTAGGAGAAAGGAGAGAAAAGGGGCATTGAGTATTACTGATTGATGGTTTTCATTTAACCATCTGATAAATGATTGAGAAAACTAAGCTTTTAAATTCTACATTAAAAAGAAAAAAACAAGCAGAAAAGGTAGAGTAAGTGGTAACAGAGTATAAAGAAGTAAAAGGTTAATATATTTTAAAGCCAGATGTCATTATGATCATCTAATGTTATCTATTGTACAGAAACAGTAATTTCACTGAATCCATTGATCCTGTGTTTTCATCATATTGATAAAGAGATCCTATTGCAAGTTAAGTGTTTTCAGTTGAAAGTATTTAAGGACCTGTATAATCATTGGAGGGAGATAGTACTTGCCCTAAGACTTCTAAACTTTAAGTGATCTGAATCTCGCTGTGTAGAACTCTAAATACAGTTGCCTTTCCCTGTCAGGTATATCAGGAACTGAAATGCTACTCTAGGAAGACATACTCATTATCTATTAAGATATTGCAGGATAGGAGCCTTAATGGAAATTTAGTGGTTGTACTACACTGTATTTTGATTCTAGTGTAAGTGGAAGTTTTAATGTATTTAAAAGAGAGGCATGAACTTGGGATCTTGTAAAAGTAGTAGTCTTAGCAAGTTTTTGCCTGTTTAATTGTAGTTTAGCACAGTAATTAAATCACCTATTGTTTGTGTTCATTTAAAGGGTATCGTTGCACAGTCAGCAAAATCTAATGACTGTATCCAACCTTGGTGTTATCTTTGGACCAACTCTGATGAGAGCACAAGAAGAAACCGTGGCTGCTATGATGAACATTAAGTTTCAGAATATCGTCGTTGAAATTCTGATAGAGCATTATGAAAAGGTAGAAAGAAATCATCTGTTCTGTTACGAAGTGGAACTAAGATCTGATTTTCATTACCATCATTAAGTCCTTAAGAATAACGAGTCCAAAATTTGTAGAAGGTCATTAGTAGAAATAATACCTTCTTCCCACTCCATGCTATGGATCTGTATTCCTAGCAAGTCTTTCACGGCTGTGCAGGGTACAGATCCAAGACATAATCTCCTATGCTTTGAAGGCATTGCTCTGAATCTTCAGTTGCTTTTTGAAGATTGCTTCGTGAATCTAGAAACAGAAAGAGAAGGTCAAAACTTTGCTCCTGACTGCTCCAGCTCTTTCTAGCTACCATTGTATGAAGGTTCACTCTGGGTGAACGCACAGATTCTCCTCTGAGTGCATCAGGTCAGAGTGTTTCTGACCATTGCTGTCCTTATGGGACACGTCAGCTGCGTAGTGGAGGTTAGTCACTAGAAAAGTTGAGAAGGATTTGAGCAGGAAATCTTAAACACTTGCTTTCAGTCACTGCCATTGCTGGTATCACCTTCACTGAAAGGCCCCCCCAGATTTTTTGTTTTAATTTTAAACTATTTGATTTCAGAATTCAGCCAAACAGTCAAGACATCCCTTCCTTGGTAGTCAAAAGCAGTTTTATTCTGGGGATGTTAGTTGAGCTATGTCATCTCCTCTGATGACTGACAAAACTAAGTGAAAAAGCTTCGAGTTTCTTTCATTACACATTAATCAGCTAAGGGGCTGTATGTCCCCAGTCAGTACCAGGATCACCTGCACTGGTTGATCAGTAAGTGCTGACAGTACAGCTTGGTATCATCAGTTATAGTTCATAGGGACTCCTCAAAATTGCTGTGATCCTGATAGCCTTCTTGGCTCTGATTACTAAACATATGTATATATTGCATTTTTCCAACACTGAATTTCTTCTCCAGAAAATCAGAGCTCATTTAGCACAAAGGCTATGCTTGCACAACCAAAGTCACCCTTGCTCTATTTCTCTGTCTACGGACATGTTTTTATATTGATGTGCTACTCATTAGTGCTTAATACAGTTTTAATGTACTGTGAGAGCATCTCAAGACGTCCACCAAAGTATTTCCTCCTGTGGAAGTACATTTGCTTTCTTCCATTTCTATGAATGGCACAAAGGTGTCTTTTCATGGTTCACTTCATCTTCTTTTGGGAATGCCCTATAGCTAGAGGGCCCAGAAATCCTTTCAGAGATGCCTTCTGGCATAGCACGGTAAAAAATTGAGTTTTTTCTGCAGCAGTGAAGTGCAAAATTGACCAGTGGTAGCAGTGGTATGTAAAAGATAAGAACCAGGAGATGCCTTAACCATGAAGTTATTCCTCGTTAAACTTCACTTGTTTGGCCAAATAAAGCTTTCTGAAATCCAAATTTGACTGTAATAAGTTATGACTGTGACATATTTCTGTGATATATAAAAACTTCTCCTGGAACACAGAGGAAAAAAATCAACCCTGTCATAATATTTAAAAAAATATATTCTTGGAGAAGAGTCATTAGTAGGCACTTATTTTACAATTTCAACTGTTAAGCCCTTCTTAACAAGAACTAGAAGATAAATCTATTTCAGCAAATTAATACAGATATTAAGTACAGCTCAGTATTGTGGTTCTTGAGTTGTAAAATGAGATCAAAGCAAAGCTTATATTCTGTGACTTTATTCTTTTGTAATGTGTGAGACTCATAGTGTTAATTTCAAGCACTGTGGTGAGGAAAACAAATGGATTAATAACAGAAGTGTAAGAGTACTTCCGTTGTTTAATGTCATTTTTCCCTTTTTTTTAATCATGCAGATATTTCACACTGCACCAGACCCCAATATTCCTCTTCCCCAGCCTCAGTCCCGATCGAGTTCAAGAAGAACAAGAGCAATTTGTCTTTCCACAGGTTCGCGTAAACCCAAAGGAAGATACACACCATGTCTAGCAGATCCTGACAGTAAGTTTGTCATTGCATACTGTTTATCTTGCTTTTTATGTTATCTTTTAACTTTGCCTGAATAATATTCTATAGATACTGTATTCCAGTGATCATAAGCATCAGCTTTTTAACCTCTATGAGTCGCAGCAGCACTGTTGACTGACTGCATTCCTCACTTCTCAGATGAGGAAGGATGTCTGGTTATAGGGAAGTTTTGCATGGCATACAGTGTTCAACATCATTTAAAGTAGACTTTATATTCTAATCTAAATTTAGTCTCCTTTGAAATGCAGAAGTTCATTGTATGAAGTTCATCTCATTTGCTTGCAAGATGATTAGTAAGGTTGGGAAACAGTAAATACAGTCTTCTGTCTCCTCCTATAACAAATGTAATTCAGTCAAGGACAGGAGATCAAAACCATGGCTTGGCTTTTTTCACATGCATGAAACTGTGGTCATGCTTCAAAGTCAGCCACTGCCTAGGCTACCAAAACCACTGAAACTTTGTTAGGTTTTCTGGAATAGAAACAAACTCTAATATTCCTGGGAGAAGCAGTATACTTATCATATGGCTTACGGTTTAACAGCAGGGAGTTATATCTATAATTAATTGGTGCTTTTGAGTGCTTACTTATTTTCATGTAGATATAATTAAAAAGTTTCGCTTCATTCGTTCTCATCCATTTGGGCCACCACTTTTTTACTTACTGGCTGTACCAGTAAGGAGTATTGAAACTTAATAGAAGCTTAAGTTGTTAACAATTCCACTACTACAACAGACTTCCTAAAGAATTTCTGTGTCCCTTGGTTCCTCAAAAAGATTTACGTGAGACTGGTTCAGTAAGTTAATCCACAGTTAAAACACATCTGTTCTTGAGGATCTACAGTAATTCTGAAGTCTGTAATGTTAAGAAATCTATCCTCAGTATATTCCTGCACAGGTGCTGCATTTTCCATAGGCGTGTGTTACTTGTTTCCTGCCAGGGAGAGTTTAAATACTAAATGACAATAGCTCCCTGCACATGGATTGCCACTGTGAATGGCATGGGATCCTGAGTAAGAAGTTACAAAGGAACAGTCAGTTACACTCACCAGAGGACAAACTGGGCAAATTTCAGGTGTTTTTCACTGTGTAACTGCAATGAATGAATACCAGTATAAAAAAGGGACATTTCTGTGCAAGTGTTTTGCAGAGTGTATGTAAGCTTCTTCAGGCTGTGCCAGGAGAGGTTCAGGTTGGACATCAGGAAGAATTTCTTCACTGAAGGGCTTGTCAAGCATTGGAACAGACTTACCAGGGAAGTGGTGGAGTCACCGTCCCTGAAGGTATTCAAGAAATGACGTGGCATTTAGTGCCATGTTTCAGTTGACATGGTGGTGTTCAGTCAAAGGTTAGATTCGATGATCTTGGAGGTCTTTTCCAATCTAAATGATTGTATGACTTCTATGATGCTACTTTTGGTGGCAGTTTGATTGCCACTAGGTGTCATCCAACAGCTCTTCACTTGTGTTTTGGTTATTAGCTGAAACTCAGCACTTGTGTAAACAAGTTCCAATTAGTATCTCGCTTGTACCCTGAAAGGCTGAGGTAGAAGCAGAGGTACTCTTCTTACCAAATGTCTCTAGGTGTGGCAGGAGACACCTAAGAGGGAGCCAAGGCTTCTGGCAGTAGCAGTTTCTGAAGTACTAGATTGTTTTAAGTCATCATTTAAATGAAGCATGAACACTAATGTATTGCAGGAAATAAAGGAAATCTTACATGGCATGAGAAAAGATATACAGGTTTCAAATGGTAGGGAATGATGGAAAATTATAGAAAATGCATCTGCCAGTCTTGCAACTTTCAAGGGACTAATGCTCTGTAAAGGGGCAAGATGAGTCTTCAATTTGTAAATAAAAAAAAAAAAAGTTGTGTTCTTTCTGCAGGAAACCACAGATGAATGAATTTAATAACAAGTAAGGTACAAAAGAGCTAAAAGTGGCATGAAAGAAATGCACATGATTAGAAAATGCAGCTTATTTTCTTCACTCTCTCTCCCTTCCCCTGCCTCCTCCCTAGGTGACTCGTACAGCAGTAGCCCTGACAGCACTCCCATGGGCAGCATCGAATCTCTGTCTTCTCACTCCTCTGAGCAGAACAGCACCACCAAGTGCACACCCTCACAGCCGAGGGAGAAATCGGGAGGGATTCCATGGATTGCCTCTCCCCCTTCTTCAAATGGCCAGAAAAGTTCAGGCCTGTGGACTACAAGTCCAGAATCCTCATCAAAGGAGGATGCAACCAAAACAGATGTGGAATCAGACTGCCAAAGTGTAGCTTCTGTCACTGGACCAGAAAATGCCTCTCCACCAACAGACCTGACCAAAAAGAGTTCCTACAGTCTGTCTGGGCTGAAAAGGTCTTCAGCATCTTCCTTCAGATCAATTCCATCAGCTGAAGGTAATTTCCAAGGCCTTTTATCACATCGGTGTTAACTAATGCATCAGAAAACGAGAGCTGGGTCCGAAAGCTAATGATACTCATTAGTCTTTCTTGTTTGTTTGTTTGTTTGTTTGTTTTTAATTTTTGTGCCGTGTTCTTTCAGTTTTCAAACTGCTTCTGACATATTTCCATTGCTTATAACCTGCACAGTTCACACAGCGCAAAAGACATGTTTCTCAGAATTTAGATCACTCTCCATCCTCCTACAATTCATTTATAATTTATACAGAATAATACTGTAGATTAGAAATATTAGTAATAGAGACATTGTGCTTATATTTTGGGATCTCTGTATTATGACAGCTTTTAAAGCATTATTAAGCATTGGTTGGTCTTTGGCATAAGGAGAGAAGCAGATGCAATTCTCGTCTTGCAGAACATCCGTGGAAACAAGGCAGCAGTCCACTGATAGGTCACCTGAAAGGACACATGTGGACATGCCTTATACTCATTAAAAGGACTTCTTTCGTGTGCAATACGGTCTGTACACATACAGATTTGCTTTATCAAGTTACAGTGGCAATAGTTTAAGGCAAATCATGGTCATTAAATCCTCAGTATATTTTTTAAACTGCATGGAGCTTCTGCGGGTATTGGAATGTTAATTCTTACAAATTAATGTGGTCTGATTTCACACTGCTTTGATCAGTTAACTTCCTGAGAACCATTCCCATGTGAATTTTTTTCAGTTTAATGCAAAATGCTACTTTGTAAATGCTTTTATTGTCACTTTTCAGTTATTGTACTATCTAGCCATGTAATTGCAATGTAGTTTTTTAGCCTTCTCAGTTTTAATGTCATTTCCTCATTCTTTCTGTTGGTTCTTTTCTTCTGGCTTTTTGCCTGAAAGACTGTTTTTTCTCACCCTTAGTAACTAGTTTCTCTACCTGTTTTGACTCCTAAAAAAAGAAAAAAAAACCTCAACAACCACAGCACAACCTTTGCTTTGCACAGTTATACATGTTGTGAAACAACTTCAAATCAGCTTTAATGTTCCCTGTAATTTGGTGTTTTCTTTAGGTAACAAAAGCTGCAGTGGATCTATACAGAGCTTATCTTCAACAGATACCAAAGATACACTGAAGGCTCCACCAAACCCTGATTTGCCTCCCAAAATGTGCAGGAGATTAAGATTAGATACTGCATCGAGTAATGGCTATCAAAGACCGGGATCTGTGTAAGTCATTAAGGCCCTCTGGAGATTTGTGTTGTTAAAGTATTGTCTATTATAAAGTGCTTCCAGAGAAGTACATAAGTAATTGACAAAGCATGCATGAATACCTGATTTTAATATTTCTGTATTTGTTAACTGTTCATCTAGTTTTGTTAAAATTGTAAACAAAAGAGATGGCACGAAGTCTGTTTAAGTCAGTTGAAAGACTACCATTGACTTTATTAGACTAGAGATAAGGTAGAAATGTTTCCTAGAAAAATTATTACTATTATTATCTCTGGTTCTGGAATTTAATGTTTCAAGGAGCAGAAATGCTATTTACTGTCCATGCTGTTATCTCAGGAAGATCATCAGGTTTTATTTGTGTAAGTCCAAAATTGGAGGAAGGAAAAAGAAAACAAAACTGGCCTTCTGCTCTGAAGTGTCTTGAGTTGCTGCATGATAAATAGTTGATTTCTAACAGCTGGAGTTTGGTTTGGTTTGATTTTGGTTTGGTTTGATTTCTTTAATGCTGAGAGGAAGACAGTTCTAAGCGATAGAGATTCTGATTTAGCCTGTTGAGATTTGGGTTAATAATGTTTCTCAGTGCGTTCAGAAGACTTTCGGAAAAGTCAGATCTCTCCTGATCTGACTTTGACCTAGAATATCTCTGTCCCCATGAACAAGTGATTTCCAGATCTGCAGAGCATCAAGAAGTTCTTCAGATACTGCAGGATATCATTCAGCCTCTCCACTTTGTAATCTGGAAGGGATCACTGTAGTCATTTCACAGACTCCTGTGTCTTCTTACTTAGACAGAGAATTCTGCAGAGCTCAGAGTTCCAGCATGATAGTGACAGACTTTCAGTAAAAGCATTTCCAATATATCTATTGGCCATCCATGGATGTAGTTTTAAACACAAGATGTTGAGGTTTCCATTGGTGACTCAGCACAGCACTGGAGCATGTGAAAGTCAGTGGCCCCAGTTAGGTTATGCCCATAAAAAGTCTGTTGAATAGGGATGTAAGTGAATAATTTTTAAAAAATTTTAAAATGTGTCCATGTCTTTAGATGGTTAAAAGTGAAACTAGTGTGTGTAGTATAAAGCAAGGTGGTGCATTTATTTTCAGAGTGGCTGCAAGAGCACAGTTGTTCGAAAGTGCTGGTTCACTTAAACAAGTTTCTTCAGGACGGTAAGTGCTACATACTTTTTAACATTCTGTAAAATACTTTCTGTTTTGCTGGCTTCAGAGATTGAAATAGAAGTGTTGGAGCTTTGTTCTGTGTCTTTTGGACAGCGTCATGTGGCTTGTGAATTTTTTTGGTTTGTTAAGCTTATCCTTTCTTCAAAAGAAAGGTAAATTTCATAGAGAATAACAGCCAGTCTGGTTATTCTGTCACCTGGGGAATAGTGAGAGATGCCCAGGTCAGCTGTCTGCTTAAGGACACCGATAAAAGAGAAAATTAACAGTATTTAAAGTAGGGTGACGGTGCTGTACTTTCTCCATACTGCTGTTTGTATTGGATGCCTTCAGCAGAGTAGCAGACTTTCTGGTTTATGGTCATTTGCTCATATAGGCAGGTCTGGAATAACATCTACTTTAGAAAGTTCAAGATTACCTTGACAGGATTTCTGTCTTTACCATCACACCTTCCATGCCTCGGTGTCTATCTGGAGAAACTGTTGAGCTTTCTTCTTGATAGTGTGCAGCAGGAAGTATTGACATTTTCTTCACAGTTGTTTGCATTTATTTCCTGGATTTGATTCATTTTTATATTAAATGAATTTAGAATGTTCTAGTAAGTGTTTGTCTAGGAAGCAGTGTCTTCTATACATTACTACTCCGCTTACAATTAATAGACAAAGCCGATAAATAAATGGATATGGGAAAACATCTGTCTCTCTTTTCACTGTCCCAACTTTTCAAATTCTTTGAAACAGAACACAGATTTAAAGCAGAACACTGCTTTACTCACTGATACACCCACAACTTACCAGAACTGTTGAGCAATGAAAAAAAATGTCAATCCATGAATCCAAAAGTAGTAGCCTAAAGTAGCACACATGTAAAGGAAGATGCCAACATGCTGAAATGCGTGGCCACAGAATGTGGCTGTCCTCTCTGGCAGATCTAGCAGTGGAGTGAAAGAAAAAGCTCTCCTGCAAAGGCCCACTGATTGTGTTAGGTGAGCAGCTTTCAGGAATCAAGGCTGTTCTTGTTTTGTGTAGTACGTGAACTGTAAGATGAACAGAAAGAAGGGTGGCAGGGGAGGAAGGGGGTTTGAAAAGATCAGGGCAATAATTTAAGGAAGAGAAGTCTAAATGAAGGGTCTGGAATGTTCTTAAGCCAGTGCCCTAAGTTGAAAGCAATGACTGCTTCACCAGTCCTGCATCATTTCATCTCCAACACTGTTCCTTTTCTTATTTTGTATTACTTTCTTCTTTCTTTCGAACTCTCCCCTGTTGTTCCTTCAGAGCCTGTGCCACCTTAAAAAGCATGTAAGAAGCAAAAATTTGACAAAGGAAAAAGTAGCAGTTTGGTAATGGATGTGGAGAGCATATAACAAAACCGAAAACACTGAAAGGCTGAACAGCTCCTCTACTTCAGCCTTCATAAGAAGGCAGAAGAGCAGCAGGAGCAAGGAGAATGGAAAATGAGAGGTTAGCAGGCAGAATGAGGAAGAAATCAGAAGTAGCTCAGCTGTTCTTATAGTGCTGCTTACGTCTGAGTACGATTCTGCAATTCAGAGCCAGCTTTTATTTAGCTGTGTGTTATGAACATGAAGGCTGATTTAAAACCATAGAATAGTGGTTTTTTTCTTTTTTTTTTTTTGGCTCTGAAGTATGTAGAAATCCTGGTAATTGCATCTTGATCATGCAGTAGAAAGGCCTCCTGTGTTCATAACTGTGCTAACCAATGAATATATGCAGGACCGAGTGTAAGGCAGAGAAACTAAATTTAAGTTCCTTGGTTTGATACCAGAAATACTCGAGTCAAGACAGTGTTGGACTCATTGCAGGGGTAATTTACACTGCTGAGATAAATTTTAAGCCACTGCTTACCTCTGCATTATAGAATGTAAGTAACTTCATCCCTGCTTGAAGCACCCTGTTGCCTGTTGTGGTCTTTTGTACAGTAGGCAGATCAAAAGTACCTGTATGGCTTTGCAGTCTCACATTGTTTTCTGTATTCCTGCGGATAATTCTGCACTTGATACTTCACTGCCACAGTGGTCTGGTCCTACTTAATTCCTTCTTCCATGCAGTCTTTGCAACCCTGTTTTCTGACTTTATATGATGCAACTGGTCTATAATGAGTGTGTGTGTCCTCTTTTTTAATGCGTTATTTGACCTGTTTTCTCTCCTTGTATACATGAGTACATGCTCCTGTAACACTAACGGTTTTTTCTAGTCAGAAGGACAACAAGAGACCACAGTACATGTGTTAGGATTGGACAGGGAAGACCAAAATGTTATGCCCTGTCCAGCCTGTGCTCTCTTTTTCCAATTACAGAGTAACTTTGACTTCTCAGTCATCTTATTTCCTGACTTGAAGTTTATTATTCATCAGTCTTCCTCACTGTGGTATTAAGCTGCTGTGTACACTGAGACCAGCCTCTGTTACTAATCTAGTATGCACTTGAAAGAGGCGAAGGAGTTTTCTTACTATATTCACAAATACTGCAGTTGGATAAGTCTTAGTCAGGCCTGAGGTCTGTTTATTGCAGCTTCTGTACAGAAATGCACCAACACATAATCCCTGACTCTACATTTTCTTGACTTTGAATTAGAGGTACACAGAAAGTCAAGTCTCCTGAAGTGAGAAACTGCATTAGAAGAAGAATTTTCATTAGAAAAATGGGAAGAAGTAGGTGACAGCAAGAGGCTCTACCTTTCAGACGGATCGCTAGGTGCCAGGTTGGGACTTCAGTAGGAGCAGACTGATGTTTTGAAGCCCTCTAGACCCATGCTCCCCTCCCAACCATATGATTGAATATTCTTGTTCAGTCATTCTTCTCGTTTCATTTTCATGCTATATTTTGCATTTCCTAAAACACCAGGAATGTCTTGCCCAGACAAGGCCAGTGTGTTTTACTCAGACTTGGTTTTGAGTTGGCCATCTCCAGGGCTCTAGAAACCTTTCTTCTTCCTGTAGGATAATATTAACTGGTGAGTCATCTGAGACGGATTCATATGTTTTGCCTCATTCATTCCTCTTCTGGCTTTGTTTTGCTAGACTGAAAAGTCATTAGGGCAGAAGCATCATTTAAAGTTTGTTTATATCTTTCAAAATAGTTATTATTACTATTATTATTAGAGCCTGAGGTATTGTTGACTGTGCATAGTCAAGTAAAAGAATTTATGATGTGATGAGTACTGATACTTTGACTGCTGGTATATTTTTCATTATGGGCTCAAAGCAACTGTAATAGGAAGTAAGGAAATGGAAAATGCATTTTTCTCGTCTGGAATCTATCCAGTAAAGTCATGGAAAGAAGGAACTTCTAGGAAATGTGGGTATCATTTTCTGAAGTTGCTTTTTTTTTCCTCTGCCCTAAACAACATGAATCACACTCCTCTCAGGTTATTAGCATCATCTTAAAAGAACTCTAATAGAAGATGGTGATGTTATCACATGCTTTTTAACAGCCTTGTTTCTAGGGAGAACAGCATTAACACCATCAGTAAGAAAGTCCATTTTCATAATCACAAACAAAATGTCCAAGAACCTGCAAGCACATTTAATGAGCAGCTCTTCCTAGATGGATAAGGTTGAAGTGAGTAACAGATATGAGAACCTTAATAATCAAATCAAGTGTGGAGGCAATAACCAAGTGCTTGAAAATTGCTCCAGAATTATGAGTAAATATTGTTAAATCTGTCGCTCATTATACCATCACAGATGGTTTGTAGATAACTTTGGGGTGTAATTGCTCTGCCTCAAGAGCAAGATAGTGTGAAGAATCCTGTAATTCATTAGCTTTTGAGAAACTGACTTCTTCTGTTTCTCTATCTATGTAAATGTCAAATGCTGAGAACCTTTCTCTTTCCATAAGAGATGATTTTAGAGGTCTTTTCCAACCTTAGCAATTCTGTGTATAATTCTAAGACAGAGTCTGTGTTTTCTTGTATTTTTTTATTTTTGAGGTAAACATACTTGGATCAGATAAAAATGGAGGTTGAAAACAGAATAGTTTATTAGATATTAGAGAATATAGGAGAAAATTGCATTAATTTCTTAACTTTTTTCTAAGGGCAATAAAAGCAACGTCATATTTCAAGAATGACTTCAGAAATTCCCCCTCACGTTTAAATATTGCCTTAAATGTCTTTTGTCACAATATTACTAAGGTGTCCCATTATTAACATGGGCACTTGGCTTGATAGTCAAATTATTTAGATTTGAAGTAATCACTGTGCTTTAGTAAATTCATTACCTACTACCTTGTGTTCATTACTACTACAGCAATTTTTAACAGTTACTCTACTGTTTTATATGTGTAAAATCCATGATTATGCCACACGGGTGTATTGGGTTTGCATGACAAGGGGTCATGCCAGGGTCAGCCCATCCCAACTGGCTGTTCTGTCATAGTGTTACTTATTTGGGTCAGTATAATTAGAATATCTGTAGTGCTCTTTGTTGACTTTGAGGAAAAATGAGATTAAATCGTTTGAGTTTATGTGTGACCTTCAGTAAAGTCATCCAATACCCCTCTATATATACATTATGTAGATTATTATGTGTAAATTTGTCTAGATTATATAGAGTAATGAATCTTCAACCTGTCTTGTCGAATGTAGATGGCAAACTCTTCACAACAGGAGGTACCAAGGGGGTGTTTTGGAAAAACTCTACTCAGAGCTGTCTACACCAGCCAGAGAGCAAGCTAACGTTTAAGAAAAGTGAATAAACAGGGATCCGGTGCTCATCTTGTTTTAGTTAGCTGATGGGATGTAACCAGGATGACAGTACTGAAAATCAGAAATGTTTCCAGGGTCCTAAAAATAAGCTGCCCTTGGATATTGTGCAACTCAAAATTCTTGATCTCCTCTGAAAATCTCATCCTGAGAATGTAACCCTTGAGGGGTCATTAGCTCTCTAAAGATGAAGGCAAAACATGCCATTTAGTCCAGTCATAAATCAGAGAACCAATAGAAAAGCTTTTTATGCAGAGGGAGAAATCATCTCTGGAAAGTGCACACATAAAAACTTCAGAATATGTCCATCCACTCTCATACCCTTTTAAAGGTTCAAGTGAATGATGATAATGCTTATGACGTGGCACTGTTAACTAATCTAACATACCACTCTGTTATCTCACTATTTTGGGAGAAAGGCACAATAGATTACATGCCAGTTGCACACTCTCAGAAAGTATGCAGAAAATTTTAAACTTTGCCATAGGTCACATATTGGGTCATTGAGATAAATCCTGGCTAGAAGGAAACCTCAGCTGGCATCTCCCCATCACATCACACAGAGGTGAAATAGTCAGCAAGTTCATCTTCACTTAGTAGGGTGTGGGTTTAAAGAAATTCAGAAAAATTGGTGGCTCATGAAAAATTGTTCTGAGTGTGTAAGTTAAAGTCAAGGTATTAGGTAAAGTGCAGGAATCTAAAGAGAACTCCTAATTTCCATCTTCATGTTCAAAGCCTCATTTTGTGCTTTGCAGATTCATAGTGCCAGAAGCCAAGAGGTGACTTTCTCTGTCCTCCTTCTCTGGGACGGAATCATTACTCCCTTTCGTCTCATGTTAACCCTCTAAGTATTATTCTCCTTTGTAGGTCTATCAACAATAGTTTCTCACAGGTCAAGTTTTTAGACCTTTAATGACTTGATGATCACTTTTGAATTTGTCTCCAGGAAATCCATGACTTGCTTCAAAGAGTAGGCTCAGTTCAGTACTTATTTGAATGACATCTTCATTTTAAAAGGTCCAAATTATATTCCTCTTTAAATATCTGGGATGTCAGTCTCTTTTCTGCAGTAACATGCTTGTTAACTCCAGTAAGCTTGAAGTTATTATCTGCTAAAATTCTACTCCTCTGAACTACTCTGTAACCAGTCATTATCATATAGCATTTGTACAACTACTTATTCCCATACTTCCCAGGTTTTAATTTCATTTCTTTATACATTTTTCCTTGTTATCTCATTTATTGCAAGCCTGTATTTTTTTCTTTCAGGCAAGCAAAAGCCATGTATTCCTGTAAGGCTGAGCATAGTCATGAGCTGTCTTTCCCACAGGGGGCAATATTTTCCAATGGTAAGATTTGTTTTACATTGTCTTATATATTAAAAAAGAACCTATAAAAAACTAAACTATCCACAAAATGGGGGCGTAACTCCATTTTTAGCTCTCAGGTTTTGCCCTGATTTTTCAATTGCTCTTGAATAAATGCCATCTAAATAAATATATGCAGCATGTATGGAATTTTTTAACAGTGTTAAAAGTTGTGTATATGTTTTTTTGCAGTGTATCCATCAGTGGAACCAGGCTGGTTAAAGGCAACTTATGAAGGCAAAACAGGACTAGTTCCTGAGAATTATGTTGTCTTCCTCTAGTAATCTTTAGTGGACAGCAATATCTTCATGGTATCCATGGTGACAAATAATAAGCACTATGATTTTTATCTGACACAGATATGGGATCAGCCCCTTAGCTGAGTGGTAGATTTCCTTCAGATGCTGCAGCTGCAGGTTACAGAGACCCCTGCCAACGGAACAGAATGTGATGAAACAGTTAACAGTTTCTGTGCTGAGGACGGTACTCTGTTTAAATAACTTCCATTGTTTGCAGAAGGTTGTTCTGTTCTTCTTTTATGGGTAAGGAACACTAGAACAATAAAATAAAAAAAAAATGCTATTTAGCTGCAGACTTTCAGGTCCGAGGATGTTGCTCACAGAAGTGTGAAATTTAGAGGCAATGCACTCTATGACATTTCTTGTAATCTGTGTTTTTTAATGTGGAAAATCGTGGACTTTTTCATAATGTAAGTACTTCTTCTATTGTGGTCTGAATTCTCCCTTAGAAAACTTGATTCTAAAATTAATCCTAATCATTTCAAATAAGAAATGACTTAACCATAAATCAGAAGTTGGAACTTCTGTTAGTCATTGAGTTACAATATGGTATAGAATTTATACAGCTGATAATATCAGTTTATACACTGCCTGAGCAGTGAGTGCTCATTCAAAATGTGATATGTTTAATGAATGTTTCATTCAAATACTTATTAGATTTCTTTCCTTCTTTCTGTATCAGCATAGATAATATTAACAACTTTTATTTCAATGGTAACCATCATCTGGAAGATATTCTCTCTGTGTCCCAAAACATCTGTAGAAAACAAGGAGATGCTGAATCTCGACTGATTGGTAGTCTTGTGAAGTGAGCAGTGAAAAACAGCAGTATGTTTTGAAACCTGAGATAAATTGTAACTCATTCTTATTCCATTGCAACTAAGACAAATGACCTGTGAACTAGCCAATTTTATAAGCTATGAATGCTAAAGGCTCCATGTAGCAATAAAATTACTTAGTGTTATTTCTCCTGACTTCTGCTAAAATATTTGACAAAGATTCTCTCCTTCCAAAGAATAAAAAATCCTTACTTTTTGAAGGTGTTGTAAAGACCTATTGATTGCTCCTGGTAGGACTGAAAAGAAGAAAAACCAAAAATAAAACCATGTCAAAGAAAACCCCAGAAACCATAAGCAGCTTTCTCAATCTGAGCAGTTTTCTTGTACACCTTGAGGGAAAACATGCACTGCTTGCTTGGCTACTTACCATTCCTGATTGAAAACCGAGACATTTAACCTCCATCTTAGTATTTCTTCAACATCAGTGCTTCCAAAAGAATTCAGTTTCATAGAACTATGTAGGCTTAGTTTCATAGACCTGTCAAGGCTCAGTTCTTTCTTCAGTAGCAGAAACCAACATACAAACGTTCTGTTGATTTCTAAGTTGTACACTACTTCGAGAATGTTTAAGGAAGAACTGCCATTAGGACTAAAAACATCAGTAATTTTTTATATACTGCTTTTGTCTTTCCATAGCCTTTTTCTTGTTTAAATTGAAATGTGAGATTCCTTGCCAACACAAAGAAGCACATCGGAACATTCTTTACTTATATGTAGTGCATGAATTCTTCAGAGCAATTGCTGGAATTCAGGCTGGTGGCAGAATCCTGCAGGATCTTTCTTCTCACTAATTAGAGTATTGAGTGATGATCAGAGAAAGAGAGAGGCTCGAAGAACATCTCTCCAAAAATGGTCTTTTTCTAGGAGGAGTCTGAGAAAGACTGGGTGCAGGCAGTTGAGGACAGACCCCATGCATTAGTGACTGAGTGACCTGAGTTGTTTCTTCACCCTAAACAGTTTCATGAAGTCCCAAAACATGTTTCACTTCATCTCAAATCCAGACTGTGTCCAGTGTATTGTGATGAAGGGTTGTTCCAGATGGCACTGGCAGTGAAGGCAGACACGTGTGTGCTCATCTAATTTGCCCAGAGCAGATGTGAAAGGAAGTGAGGGTCTTTCCTCAGCCAGTTGAATCTTTCTTCATTTTAAGGCAAGCCAAGTTTTCTTAGTCTAAGCTATGCCTGAGAGTGCCATTGCCCTGAGAAGACCAACATGGTTTTGGTTGTGTTTTTGCTGTATTTCACAATCAAAACACTGTAGGCTGTCAAAAGGTTTGCCTCTGGTGACCTTCCCAGGGGAAGTGCTGCTGCAGGCAAAAAGGAGCAAAAAGGGAAGGAGAGCTTTGAGCAGAGGCTAGTAGCCCAGCACGTCACATACGCAGAAAAATGCAGTGATCAGGGGAAAAAATCCCAGCTTCTGTCTGTGGCAGGGGGTCAGTGGCAAATCTGTATTGAACATCCTTTGATGACTCCTCATACCTCTTAAGGGCAATTTAATTGTGAAATTCTTGAGGAATTGTGAAATAGAAAATGTAGAAAATGTTCGCTCTTACTTGCTTTGTACTAGCCTGATTTAAAAATAAGTGGGAAAAAAACCCCTACGCTTAAGTAATTTCACATCCCCTGTATGTGTCCGACAATTCTCCAGTACTGTGTTTTGAAAGCAGCTGATCTGAATGCAAGCTAGAGAAGTCAAAGATGCCAAGTTCCATAAAAATTTTGTAAAACTGCAAAGTTCAGTTACAGATCAAGCAAATAGAGCCTGTAAGTGCTGAAGGAAAGGTTGTAGAAAGACCTGGAGGAATCCTTGTGAAGGAGAGATGTTTCATCTGTTCCCACTCATTCATCTCACATTAGACTGAAATTAGGATTGGAGAAGACAGCTTCATGAGAAACTGGATTCTATTCGTGTGCTGCTCACAAAACAAATCTGTATTTTCCTCTGTAATGCTCTGCGGCTTTGTCAGGCCCTTCTTCTGAACTAGCCATAAACAATTTTTAAGTCATTTAGCTTTAAAATGGCATTTCCATCTGAAAAAGGTTACGCCCATTCTTACTTACAGTTGCCCATTCACTCTCCAGGAGCAGGGATTTTAATTTTTGGAAATCTTCTATGGTTTTTCTTGTACTCTGCTGTGCAGCACGTAGTAGCACTTTCTGTATGATCTCACTGCTGGGTTGTGGGTGCCCCAGCCCTTCCCTGCCTTTCAAGAGGGAGTTTATCCCTACAAGAAGCTGTACAAGTGAACCAGAAAGTTGACTAAGTAGGGGTGCAAAGACTAAAGTGGAGGAGAGGGCAGCACCAAAGCTTCTCTAATGATGATACTCTCAGGCCTGACCAAAAATCCTTTCTGATAATAGCAAAGAATCAGAAATCCATATAACATTTAAATGGAGGTATAATATTTTGATAATGCCTTACCAGAAAATTAGGCAATCTGAATTAAATTAGCTCATAGTATTGATTTACTATTCTTTATGGAAGTCAGATTCACTCTACAAGCAAAGGTTAAACATTTTTTAAAATAATTATTATTATTATCCTTCCTAAAAGGATGCAGCAGGTTTGTTCCAAATATCACTGTAGAACTCAAGGTAGATGATACAGTGTGGTTGTTGTTTGTCTTGTGGAAATAATGTCTGTACCCACAACATATAATTAGCCATGTTTTTTCTTTGTTAAATCTTTTGATACATGTTGCAGCACAACATGAATCAAATTAATAGTGTGAAGGACTGATATATTGTATGATAGATGTGTAAAGTATATTAATATTCTATATTCACACTTTTTATTAATGATGATAAAGATTACATTTTTTGTGTGTAATTCCTATGAGTACAGTATTAAAATGTCCTTGCCATATTTTGGCATTTAGAGTTATATGTTACAAAACTGTTAAATTAAAGCATAACTATCACTTATGTCCCTAACTAATCTATAATGTTCATTGTACAATTATTTCTGGGAAAAAAAAGATGCACAGATTTGCTGACCAGCGCTATTCTATGATAGTAATAGTAACTTATTTTCCTTTTATATATTTTCTGGTGCTAATCTCTGTTCTTTGCCTGTAATTGGATTGAATTGTAATGTGCCTTTAGGAAAGACATGTTAGGAGAGGAAAAGTTGTAAAATTCTGCAGTTCAGAACAGTAATTACAACAACAAAAAAAAGGACTGTATGGCAGTAATTGGATTTTTTTTTTTTTTTGTTAACTTTTCTCCTCTGGCCTATTTTCTACTTAATAAGATTGCATCAGAATAAATAATGAAACTAAAAAGCACATTGTTCTTGATACTTCTTTTCCTAAGGCAGAAGGTTGTGCAATTTTAGATTGAGCAGCAAGAAGAGAAATCCCAGTTGGGGAGCACATCCTCCAGACGGGAATGGATCTTCTCCACTGATGGAAACTCTCAAAGCTCTAGTGAAGTCAAAGACAGACCTCTGGCAATTTATAGTGAGGGTTTGCTGGCCAGAAGCCCTCAGAAAGGAGATGGAATATTCTGCTGATGCGATAATCTGTGATACACCTTGGCGTTGTCCTTTCTTTCAGCAGAGAGCCCAGGATGAATTGCTCAGTGGCCAGAGATCAAAGCCATAGGCAACCTTAGTCTGTCTCTGGCTGGTCACAGAGCCCTGAAGCTGCTGCTGCAGCCCATCCAGCTCCTGCTCCTGCTAAAGTCCGCTGTCGGTCAGGCTGTATCTGTACCCACTGGGAGGTCTCTCCTTTTTTTGTTTGATTTTGCACGGGCTTTGGGAGTTTGCTTTGTTTTGTTTTAGTAAGGTGCTTGGTATCCAAACGGCCACTAATTCAGTCACTGAGGATCATACCGGTTCTTTAATTGTCCTGTGTGTGGCAGTGTTTAATAAACCATCAGATTATCCTCGTTGTTTTAAGTGTAGAGCAGGGTGCTTCAACCCTTGGATGCCTCAGCTGAAAGCTGTTTTGCATCTGAGCGTTGTGCAAGTGTTTTATTGGGAATTGTCATCAAAGCGCTGGCACTAAAGATAGCACCATTATCTCTGCAAGAGTTTCTGTTGGAGCAAAGGGCAGAGCAGCTGAACAAGGCACATGAATAGTTTCAATTTTCAATCATATTTACGGCAGTTTTGGAGGTATTAGAGTTTATTGGAGGTATTAGGGTTACTTTAGATACTATATAGTATTTTAATAGGAAAATATATACAACCAATAACTATATCTATTTAATAAAGTCCTACTAAATTATCTTATTGAACTCTCTGTTTATTTTGTAGTGTGGTTTCAATAATTATCTGCACTCTGTATATATCTACATGTAAATAGCTAGCATGACGTGCATAAGCTGACTTTGCAGACATAATTCTATGTTGTATTTTACACTGTATTTCAAAAATTTGAAAAAATGTTTTTCAAAATAAAAATCCTTTATACACAAACTGGTTTTTTATTGTTTCTAAATTTGAGCTCTAGTTCAGCCTTTTCTTTTTTCCAAGTAATAACACTTTGGTTCTACTTCTATCCATACCTGCATTTTAGAGTAACATTTCACCCCTGAGGATGCTTTACGTAGATGGGCATATGAATACCAGAAAACAGTCTGTCATCCACTGTCCTGGTCATGTGGAAGTCTCCAAAGATGTGGCTTTCGAGGAAAAGAAAATGACAGCTTTGGATGTTAGGTAGCAAGAAGCAGAACCCTGGTATGGCAGAATCTCGCTGATGAGGTCTTTGCCTCTGGAAATCAGCAGGTGGATGGGCTCGCGGGAGGGCCTTCCACGGCTCCGTTCCAACAGCACTGCCAGGTGGGGGAAGCGACATGAGTGCAGCGGCCTCTGCAAGGTCCCTTGCATGCCCTCCCCAGCATCTCTCCAAGACTTTTTGCCTCAGTTTTTACAGCCCTCGGGCTGGAGTTACAGCTGTGCCCCAGGCAAAGGGAGCTGTGAGGTGGCCTGCCTTGTCTTTTCCCTGAAGGAACTCACCAGAAACTCGGGAGACTTTAATACCCCTGAAACAATCAGGCTTTGTTATGATATAGACTAAAAAACCTGTGTTTCTTAAGCAAGATCAAACCAGCCAGCTGATACACTCTTTCTCTGTTCATTATGCTTGGGTTTGGACAGTGCAGAGAACTGCAGGAGGCCAGGGAGGACGGATACTGCTCCTGCATCCATGGCTGCTGGCTTCCAGCTCCTGCCCTGGGCATGTTCGGGCTGCTGTGGCTCCTGCCTGCCAGCCCTGGGCTGGGCAGCTGCCCTGCCAGCCTCCCTCTGTGCAGGCACTGTGCTCACAGCTCTGCCCAGGGGCACATTAGAGACAGACAGAAACAAAACATCAATACTGTGGCTCTAAGTAAAAATGAGATTGTTGAGAAGCCAAGCAGCACGGACCCGGTGCAGGAGTCTTTCCCTTCTGATGCTTTCTAACAACTGCTCCGAGGTGAAGCTTGTGTTTCACAGCTCTCCCTGCTTGAGGATTTGAGAGATGTGGACTCTGCTTTGAGGAATCAAACCATCACCTGCAGCCTGCGGTCACCAAACTGTCTTGCACCTTGACGAGATCCGGGTGTCCTGGGCAGGATGAGGCCAGGGAGAAGGCAAGGTTCCCCTTGGGACCAAGGGATGCAGTTGAGCTGGCAAAGCCCCTTCTGGCTGTGTTAATTCTGCTGGAAAAGCCTGACAAGGAGAGGGGCTGCAGCAGGGGGTTAGAGCTGAGCTGCAGCTTAGTGCCCTGACTTAAAGTGTAGAGAACCGCCCCTGAGGTGTCGTGTGGAACAATTGCAATGGAAGCTGTCACCAGCATTCCCTGCAGCACTCCCGGGCACCACGGGGGCTTTCGGGAAGAAGGGAAGTGCAGGAGCAGATGCCCTGAGGCACCTGCCCTGCCCTGCTGCTCTTTGTGCCTGGCGAGCTGGGCCTCTGCCTGTGCCTGTATCAGCACTGCCACAGCTCCCTCTGGGACCAGCACTTCTCCCTGGATTCCCCTCCACTCCTGCTGGGGCCATGAAAGCAGGAATGGTAGGAGCTGCCACAGATGCCCAGCTCTGCACCGTGAGTAAGCACAAGAGGAAATGGAGAAGATCTGCATTTTGATAGTTTGTCAAAAATGACAGTTCATTACTGATTTTATGTTAAAAATCTGAAATTAAATGGTTTTCTGTTAGAGTTTTCTGCCCTTTTCCACAAGGATTAAGGCTTCTCAGCTTTACATCCTGATCTGCAGGAGTGAATGCACACTACTCTGGGGTCTAGACTAAGCTCTAAAAAATAGTTCTCATCACTCATTTTCCCAGTGTCCCATTTTACTTGGCATCAGGGAATAACTTAAGATTTTTTTTATTATTATTTCTGGGAAACCCATGTTCTGTCTGGCATGCTATATTTTGACATTTCAGTGAGCACTTAAATGTAAAAAGACTTAAATTGCTGTGAATTACCATATTAACACCAAATCTAAAACTCTGAAGCAATGGGGCATCTGTGCTTCTTATCAGAAAGGGTGAAGACACATTTCATTACTTGGTTGCATTAAAGCACGTTACAGGGCATGGTTCTTAGGTGTTTGGAAAAATTAATATTTTTGGCTTTATTATTGATAAGGCTCCAATGTCGACTATGTAGGAGGTGATGTGTGGAATTGCTTTGGTATAGAATGTGTGCTGAGATAAGCCAGGCTGGCCACGGCCTCCTACCTAAAGAGGAGAAACTTCAGTGATCCAAGGAAACAGCATAGGTGTAAACTTCACAGGTGGCAAAGTCAGTTCAGCTCCCGATTCAGAACATTTTCTCATTACTTGGGCATGATGCATTCCTTCAAAACTGACCTTTCTAACACAAACACTGATTATTAAACATGGTAAATAAAGTGTCTGCACTTTTGTCTTTTAAAATTTTATTTCATGTTTGTAAAACTTTTCCCGTGTCATTTGGATTAATCACTGATACGGAAACAAAGTATTGAAAGATATTCTTGGCTTCATTTGCAGTGGTTGGCTGCTTTTCTATTGTATTTATGGCAACAAGCTCAAAAGCTGAACTAACCTAGAGCAAGTGCCTTTGCCAAAGATCATGGTGTGCTTTTTTAATGTAAACATGCAGGGATTCATGGGAACACTGAGTGACCTCCACAGCCGGTACAGAAAGGAGTCTTAATTCACTTGAAAGTACTTTGGTAATTTGAGTACATCTTTCTGCCAGTATAATTGAGGAACTGATTAGTTAGACCCAGCACAGGTGTATTTCATTTAAAATTACTGTTAATGGCTCTTGGGTGCCCTTAGAAGGGATTAGAGTACCATCTGAATGAAAAACATCAGTGATTTAGTTTTGTTGATGGTCATTGCTTTTGTATTCCTACAAAAAAAAAAAAAAACACATTCAAAGGGAAACATGGAGCACATCTGCATTTGTGGTATTTTCAAAACAAGGTTTACAATGCTGCTCTTGGCTACGGCAGCCACGAGATCCATCCCCAGCAGCAGGTGGGGGTCTGAGAGGGTGGGGGCTCAGCCCTTGGTGGGCTTGGGGCAGGGTGGGGTATGGAAGGGGCCCAACATGTCACAGCACAGCAGAGCTCAGAGCAGGAGCAATGGGCTCCAGCCAAGCTCATTTGGGGTCTCCATGTTCCAGGCATGACCACGGCATCCCCGGGGAAACATCGGCGCAGTGCACAAGCAGCTGAGACAGCTGCACACTGGGAAGCCCCATGAGAAGCCTTTCAGAGGACGATTCCCAAACCCAGGCAGAAGGAAGATAAGAAACCTGGGCTCGACCAATCCATGGAGTGTTCCTCCAACTAAATTAACTGGCATACAGGATACAACTGGCTCCTAGAGTAGAACACGTGCAGTTTGCAAGGGCCTCACAGGAAGCTAACAAGGGTTGGGGTTTCAGTGCACCTGAGCTGGGTGGCTGAGCACAAAGTGCTGGAAACAGAGACAGTGAAAGCAGTGACAACTGTGAGTCCTGAATTACCACAAAACAAGCAGGATGCCTATCAGCAGGGAAAATCCACAAGAAAAAAAGACAAAAGCCACACTGGGGGCCCTGGTGCACCCTCCAGAGACATCTAAAGGCAGCAGGTAGATAGCAGAGACCTCAGAGACATTTAGGTGTAAACAAATTGTGCTGGGCAGCTGTGATGCAAATATATCCTTACATAAAACCTCATCTTTAGTGGTCATTTTAAGTTTGCTATTTCCTGCTGTTGCTGTTGGTCGAGAGATGCCTTTGTTTGGTCCTGTGAAGTGCTGTTTCTTTTCTGTAATTAGGACAAACTGCCTGCCTTGGATGGGAAAAATGGCCGTTCTGCACAATGCCCTGCTCCCCAGACCTTCCTTGAGAAACCTGCAGTGAATGCCATAGGAGTGTGTCACCCGGCTTCCAGCTGTGATTTGTAACATTGTTTGGTTTCAGGTGGGCCCTTCTCCCTGCCCTCCCCATCCCCCTGAAGTTCAGACAATACAGAACAAACCAGCACAATTATTTTTACCCTCAGAGCAACACAGAACCAAGTTTTATGAAGAGGTTCAGGTTCTGCCCCTGCCAAACCCTTGCCTTAATAATTTTTCCTCATGTTTATTTAAATCATGCCTTGAAATATTTCCTAAATGAACTGGGAAACCAAATGTAAGCATGATCATATTAATGATTTCTGTAAGCACATCAGCATGAGAAACTCAGGTGAATATTGTGGCTTTTTAGCTAATGAGCTTTGGTGGATTGTTTATATCCAGAGGGAAAATAAGACAGTGTTTATCATGGTATTTGTGTGAATCTCTCACAAATAGCTTCTCTCCTGAAGGCAGAAGGAACAAACACAGCTCTTCACTTTTCACTTTCCCTGGCACTCGTTTGCATCAGCCTTCCCTGCAGGAATATCTGAGTGAAACAGTGCTAACACCAAACCCAGTGCAGCTCACAGGGGGTGATTTAGGACATTGGGCCTCCTCAGAGGATCACCTCAGCCTTGGCTCAGTTTGGTGCCTTCTCCAGTGCTGCAGCACCTTCATTACTGACACACAGGAAAGCACATGATGGTTTCATCTGAATTTCCACACAGCAGGATCTCCTACACCACTTATTTCTTTCATGTAGCTAATCACGATATACCAGCCCTGCCTTCCCTGTGAGCAGCCAGTGGTTATTGTTTAACTCAGTATGTTTCAGAGGAAGCTCACCTGTGCTGTGCAGAGATGAGTCAGGCTCGGGAGCATCTGCATCATTATGGAGTCTGAGATGTCACAATAAAATAACTCATCACATTTAGGGGGACTGTTATCTGCTAAAGGTTAAAGCAAAAACTCCTACCTCAAAGGGTTTAGACATCCTATGTCAAATAATGAGTAACTTTATTTTATTCTTTATACCCTTCTGTCACTATGTCTGTTAAAAAGAACAAAAGCCCAAACTATCCTTGAGCAGAAGAGGTGTGCATTGAGGCTGAATTGGGACAGAGAAGGCATCTATATACAAACCTATTCCACTCAATCTTGAGGAACATCATTCTGTAAATAAATAATTGGGGCCTAAATAAAGGTACCGATGCAGATGTGCTCAACTGAATGCATATTTAAGTAGGACCACATTCTTTGACACCTTGTAGTTCAAGTGTCTCAAAGACTTTACGATTATTTTCTTCTATGTGCTAGCTACTAATAGAACTTCCACTTAAGAGAAATTCGTGTATTTTTGTACTGACTAAATGCCTTCCCCAGTTGTGTTATACTGCATGGAGTGCTTAAAACTAAATTAATTTGGAAAATGAATCATCTGTGTGGTAAGTCCCAGCCCTGTCAAACTGTCTGTGATGTGCACATGGAGCACTGGTAACATCCAAGATAACAATTCATAAGAACAAGGACATTCAGAAATGAAACTGCAACATCACTTTCAAGATGTTCTGTATTGTGTGGAAATTATGTCCGTAAGTATTGGCATCACTGGCATGACTAATCCTGCTCTGAGGGCACACTAACACTACAGCACATCCTTAGAAAGGGGCGGCATCTAAACCAGCAGTCCAGTTTTTTTGCCAGTGCTTCTTAGAACAGGAAAGGAGAGGGGTGGTCTCTCCTGCTGATGGAGGATACGTGGCCTTTCCCAGCCATCCTGCCTGTGCCCTTCAGGCTGCGGGTCCCACTCCCTGCCTGTTGCACACCTCGTCAGAAGGCAGTGGGGCAGGAAGCGGAGCACAGTAAGGATGAGGGAAGGATCACCTGAGCACTGGAGTCAGTTCCTTAAAAGCCAGGGATGATGTGCACTGTTGGCACAGCCAAGGAAAGGTTGCACCAGTCCAGGTCAATGACCAGCAACAAGAAAAGCTCCTTCTCCCCCATGACTGAGGATCCCAGGGTGGATGGATGGTGGAGGGATGCATCCTGCAGCATGCTGCATCTTGCACCTCAGAGGTCGTATCTGGCACTGACCAATTTTGGCAGTGGAAAGCTCCAGTTCTTGGTGTGGACATGGTAGTGAGCTCAGACACCACCTCTGTAAAGTCCAGGGACAATTTACTCTGAAACTCTGGCTTTTAAATACTTACAAATAAATGATTACCCAGTGTGTAGGCTGCTGTGCTAATTGTGTCTCTACTCAGGTGTATTCTTGCTGATCTGGACCAGCAGCACTGTGCCAGCACCTCTGCTCCCACAGTGCCATGGCCTCTGCTCCAGCATCAGCACCTCTTGCTAGTGCTGCTGTGCATGGACCTTCTGCTCTGCAGGGCAGGCTTTTTAATAATCTTCCCCTTTGTATGTGTTTATGCCAGGAGATCAGGAATGCATTGTAACTTATTTTGATGCTTTTATAGGCTGGAAGTTTGACCGTTGCAGTTTTGACTGAAGTCACTACCTTCCACGCAAGAATAAATAAATGAATAAATAAATAAATAAGGTCTTATTGTATCCTGCCTTGTAGAGGGCTTGAATTGCAAACACAATGGAAAACAGTTCTGCCCCTCCACCCTACCCCGCCCAGCCATATGGGATTGAACTCAGTAAATAACCAGTGTGTGTTGTCTGTAACCTGGAGGTGCCAAAGCATCCCCCCCGAATCAGCCTCCCAGCAGCTGCTCTGTAGGACTGCAGCACAAGTGGCTCCACCAGCCTGGTACTGGCAGCTGGAGACCCAATTCCAATGACACCAGTGTGGTTCTGCAGCTTTCTCTTCCACTCAATCTACTGGATTTTTGTGCACCTACTGAAGAGTTAAACATTTCTCATACTACTACAAAGCAAGCAGATCCCCAGTTTATTGGACATGACACAATGTAGCTAGACAACACCTTTACAAAAATACTTGAAGCTATTATTTCAGATGTACAAATATATAGATGAAAGCTCCTCAAGAGGAAAATACAGAAATCTTATACAAGTCTCTTTTTTTTTCCAAAAATAAAAACAATAGCAGCAAAGCATAAATTATATATATCATGGTCCTGAATGTTAAATACGGAGAAATATGAACATCAGTCCAAAGATGTCTCAAAGATTATTTGTCTTGCTACAGAATTTTTCCATTGAGGATTACAAAGACTCTACAAAGTGTTAATGTATTACGCACCCAAATAACCACTGAGAAAAGAAGGTGTGTTGAAGGCATAGGAAGGAGAGGAGAACAAATGTTTCACAAATATGGGAACTGGGATTTAGAGGCTGCATGAAATTCAGAAACTTCAACAGATCATGCATTGCAGGAGTGCCCAGCTTTGGGTTGTGCTTTTCTCTATCATGTAGTTTTTCTTAAAATTAATGTCTGTCTTCAGGAAAGACATTAAGGATACTTTAAGTGGAAAACTTAATGAAGTAATATTTTCAGAATTTCAGATGTTTGGAGTTTTCTTTTTTGTTTTTTTAATGTCAGATTTGCGCAACCTTTTGGCTGTGGGCAGCCAAACAGACACATGACCTGTATTTTGAAGCTTAAGAAAGGGATGCAGTTTCTGTGTCCCAGTAAAACCTAAGCTGGCTGTAGCCATCATAGGAACTGCTTGTAACAGCAATCTAGGGTGTGATTGTGTAAAATTATTGTAAGAAGTGAACTGGCCAGAGCAGTATGACTATCTTGTAAGCTGAGCTTTAGGATACAAACCATGTAAATTTTTAAGTGAAAAGCCTTGTCATCCTCAGCTGACCAATGCTTGTTGTGTGGTGATGACAGTCCCAAAAGATGATATTCTCATATGTTGTGTGTAATGCCCCACAGGCAGGCTGACAGCATCATGTCACAGTTTTTTCTATTTGACAGTGGTAAATTTTTGTCAAGTGTGTTGTCCTTTGTCTACAACAGAATATGCTTACATGGGCCATCAAAATCCATGTTTTATTCTTAGGAATGTTGCTGGGATCTGGGGAATTGGTTGGGAACATATTAATGGCACTACAGGCATCTTTGTCACTATTCTGAAAGAGAAATACTACATTTCAGGCACAAAAGCTCCAAATAATTTCAACAAAAGATCCTTACATGCAACAGTCTGCCACCTGCTAGCCTGACACTTCAGCACCTTCCCAGTTGTGATCCTCACTTTGTCTGAGCTGCACGAGAAAACTCATTCCACTCAAACTGCTTTTGATTTTCTGATGATGCATGAGTGAATTATGATGCTGTTTTTATAAATACATTTATAGAAAGGACTGCCAGAAAAGTACTGTGTGAAACACTGTTATTCATAGAGTTGGTTTTGCCTTTTCTATTAGACATATTTGGCAGTAGCTGTAATTAAGTGCCTTCTGAATAGGTGTGTCCTTATGGAGGAATTTATAAAATACATGGATTTATGGTTTTCATACGATGCAAGACTCCTTGGAGCTTCCATTTTTTAAAAATTGAATTAGAGATCCTTTTAATTTTAGTATAAAATCAGCTTTATTCAGGCACTATTTAATTGCATATTCCTTTGAAACAAAATTTACTTTTAAAACTGCATAGTGATGGTAGGTGGCCAGGTGTTTCTTTTTCAAATACTCTCAGTAAGACCACATCCACAACTTTGTGGATTCATACTGCCATGACACATGGTTTGGTGCTTCCCTTATTCATGCTCCATGTAGGCAAGACAGGCCTGCCAGAATAAATCAGTTTCTTGGAGCAGCACCATGATGAGAACGTTGTTCTCAACTGGACATACCGCAGATGAGAGTCTCAGACTGGACATCACCCAACAATACAGGGTATGAAGTGTAAGAGCATTGCTCTATTCCCATCCGGCATATGAAAAATAGGCCTCTGTGAGAACTGTACATCCATGGAATGAGCAACTTATGGTGATGTTCATATAAATCTCACCTGTACAACACAAAAGTCTCTGTACTGCTCTGCCCAGTTATTTCTGATGCAATGTCAAAGGTGCTTATTATGCTCACTACCTGCTTTTCATCCAATCTAGCCCCTTGTTTGAAGCTCAGTGATGCAGTGTTCTGATTTCCTGACAATGATTTATTTCTTTTTTTTCCCTCCACACAGCAAAAGGAGATTTTAGTCATGAACTGGCTGGGTAGGTATTTAAATTGAGTGTGGGAAAATGCAATAGAGTGAGACTATTTAAATGACACTGTGAGAACTTCCTCACTGATATGCCTGAATGCTAAATTGGTGGAACTATTGTACCCATAGAGGTGAAAAGGTAACTTAGTTTTCATGGTGAGAAAAACATGATATATGACTAAAAGGCTCATGATGGTATTTTTATAATGAGCTCACCCCACACCGGCAAGGAATTGAAATGTTGCCAGTTTTAAAGGATACACTAGAATTAATGGAGGCTCACCACTATTTGATATCCTCTATATATGCTTTAAATGCCTCATGCAGAGCACTGTGGGCTCAACCCAGGAAAAAAAATTCCTAATTGTGAGCAAAAAAATACTTCCAAGGGAGCAGCACTGCTTATGTATTTGAAGTTATGCAACTGCTGCATTAGTTCCAACAGCACTTAAAGACTATTTTCTGAGGGTTATTTATTTTCTCTTTAAGGTAAACAGAGGGATAAATTTTAACTTAGTTATTAATATCCGTGCAGTCACCTTTTACTGCATGTTTCTGTCCAAGCATCTGAGAAGCTACAGTACCATTCTGCATGCAAATAACGTCAATCTAATAAATTAATAGCGTTCATTGAAAAAAAACCCACATAAATTTTAAACCAAAAAATACCTAAAAAATTAGAGTTTTTTCCTTTTCATCTTCCAAGGGAAAAAGAGAACTAAATTAAAAGCAAATCTCTGTTCAAGTCAGGTCACCATGACACAAAGCAGTACAAACCAATAAATCCAGCAATGTTGACAGTCCAGCCTGGCAGCATGCTCATAGGCTTCTGAGCCATGGAAAGTTGGGAGGGCTTTGGATATTAGCTCTATGGCTGCAAGCTGACTTCTCAGAAGGAAAGAAAGGTCAGCCTGCCACAAACAGCGTGTAAGGCAAGAAATGTGTGCTTGGAGTTGCACTGCATGGGTGGAGTGCAGCCCCATCCTCTCCTGCTCTGCGGATAAACCAAGCTTAAGTTTGGGCAGGTAGGAGAGGATGGGAAGGAAGGATCCCTGCAGGATCTCTGCTGTTCATGTTACTGATACATCACTGGTAACTAAGATGAATATTTGGGTGTAGGTAGGAACACAGCAAAACAGCTCACCTGCCCAATAAAGGTAGTGGAGAAAGACCTATTAGTCTACTTGAAAAGAAAGAAAAACGCCCAGCTAAGGTACTAACAAGGCACTGACTGTCAGAAAATACAAGTTTAGGTCTCACTTTCACTGTTGCACATATAGCACGAGAATGCATAACCGCAGTGCAGCTGAAGGAACAGCTGCAGATCAGAAATTATGATGTGTGTTTATTATGCACACATATAACCAAGCCAATCCAAAGTGCCATGAAATCAACTGAAAGCTTCTCAGATCACATTTCCCTCTGTCATGGAGTAGGTATTAAGGAACCCATGTCCCCCCATCCCTAAAGACTGGTCCAAACCGTAGATCCAGCTGAGATCTTTGAAAACACGAGCCAAGTGTTTGATCTTTTGTGTTTCTTGGACCACAGCGAGCACAAGAGTAGAGCAGCTCATAGACAGAGAACAGCTTGCAGGGCTGGAGGTCTCAGCTCTCCAAACACATGTGGGCTGCCATGGCCAGGCACTTCAACCTCCAAAACATTATTTTAAAACTATAAATATGACACCTGTACAGAGCTGAATCACAGCAGCAGAGCTCACAGGAAGCAGATGATTTCATGGGTTGGTTTGTTTGCTCCACTCAAGCACCAACAGAAGGCAATGCTGAAGGGCTTTGGTCAAAAATACCTGAACTGTACAGAACCAGGAGAGGCTTAGCTTCAGGCACAGCCTGCATTATTCAGTGTATGAAGAACTTTTAGTGATAGCTCGAAACAAAAACCTGTAGAAGATGGCTGGCAAGCTTTCTAATTAACACAACAGGTTTCATACCTTTAAAATGTAATCAGGCACATCCTAAATGTCAGAAAACAAGAAAAAAGCATCTGCTGAAACCTCTTACTTCTAGTGTGTAAATGCATCATAAGAAGATCCAGCATTCTTTTGCCTTGTTCAATATATTGAGAAGCACTACAAGATGTTTATTTAGACTTATTTGTAAAGCTCAGGTCAAAAATGCTTTGATCTTTAAAAAAGTATTAATGGAGAGAAGCACATACAATTATAAAACCCTGTACTCAGTAAAAAAATCAAGTAATGGCTCTCTGAACATTGCTGCAGGGTTGAAAAGTCATAGTACACAAGATTTCTGTAGGGAAGGAAGAAATCAGGTGTTTTGATCAGTGTTCATAGAATCAGAATCATTTAGGTTGGAAAAGACTTCCAAAATCATGGAGTCCAAGCTTTGACTGATCTCCACCTTGTCAACTAAACCATAGAAGTAAGTCCAGTCATTTCTTGAACACTTCCAGGGATGGTGACTCCATCACTTCCCTGGGCAGCCCCTTCCAACACTTAACCACCCTTTCAATGAAGAAATTCTTCCTGATATCCAACCTGAACTTCCTCTAGAACAGCTTGAGGCCATGTCCTCTCCACCTGTCAATTGTTACCTGCTGGCTGCAGCCTCCTTTCAGGCACTTGTAGAGAGTGACAAGGTCCCCCCTGAGCCTCCTTTTCTCCAGGCTAAAGAGCCCCAGCTCCCTCAGCTGCTCCTCACAGGACTTGTGTTCCAGACCCTTCCCCAGCTCCGTTGCCCTTCTCTGGATACTCTCCAGCCCCTCAATGTCTTTCTTGCAGTGAGGGGCCCAGAACTGAACACAGGATTCGAGGTGTGGCCTCAGCAGTGCTGAGTACAGGGGGACGGTCACTGCCCTGGTCCTGCTGGCCACACCATTGCTGATCCAGGCCAGGATGCCCTTGGCCTTCTTGGCCACCTGGGCACACACTGGATCATGTTCAGCCACTGTCAATCAGCACCCCCAGGTCCTTTTCCACTGTTCTGTCTGTGTAACCCAGAGCAAACGACAATATCAAAATGGACACTAAAGGCCATTTTATAAACTGGGCTTATAGCTGGAAGTTCTCATTTTTTTTCGAACTTCAGACAATCACATAATGATCACAGGACTTTCAGACTCTTATAGTAGACACAATTAGCCAATCATTCTATCTTGTGTAGTGCATTTATCATGGCCATGAAGTTCCGCAAATTTTTTTCTGTGAGTTAGAGATCTTTAAGAAATACAATTTGAGAATGTTTTTAACCTCTGTTGTCTATTCCCAAAAGGTATCTTTTCTTCCTTTTTGATTATGCCTTTGAGACAAATATAGTGCATTTCAGACTAATCTGCAATGTTTATGGGACATGGTGACATGTCAGCCACTTAGGGATTGAGTAAAAGGCAGATGTAGGCAGATCCATGCATTCCTAGGGCAAACATACTGCCTGCTCTGTCTTCTAATTTCAGAATTAGGGTGATGAGGAGTAATTTTTAGTGTGGGAAGTTTCTGTTATCAGTTTAATCTAAACAATAACATAGACAGTCTGCTTACTCAGTGCTAAATCATGTGGCAATACTTAAATTCCAAAAGAATGCATGGAAATACTGTTGTTACATGAAAGTGGAATGGTTGAAATTGACTTTTTTACTGAGCATCACATTTACTGAATGCAAACACAAAATAAAGAAAACAAAACTTCAGGATGTAGAAATAAAGAATTTTGTGCTATTTATTAAACCATAATTGCTTTAAGGATCACAGTTAAAAGTCAGACTGTACTGAATATGAAAGAATTGCTTGCCTGGGCAGTTAGAAATGACAAACCTAGTCAACTAACACAAAAGTCTTTCTACACCACTTTATCTAGGGTCACATATTTGCACCAGCTCTAGTGGGTTTTCTCCTACTCTGTGGGGATCTCAAAAATGTTTTTATTCCCAGTGGTAATACAGCTTCTTCTTCGCTGGCTTTAGGAAATTATGACCAGTAAAGACACCTTTAGACATACCTGTACTTGTCAGCTGTCCACAATTTTTTCAAGAACCAAGATGTAATTTTAACTAACAAGCAACATCACTTATACTTTTGATGAGGGGCACCTTGGTTTGGCCGGGGATACTGAACTTACATTCCAGGAGCCTCTTTGTTCGTGTGACAAGGATATGTCTGCACAGACCAAGCTGCACACTACCAGCAGGACACAGTCACGCAGTGGGGGCATCTAACAAGTCATGGGCAAAAGCAAAAGCATAAGGCCAGAAGTACCCAAACAAGACTCACCATTTCCGACGTTTACGTATCATTTCTAATGACTGGCAAATTTTGTCGTATTTTAATAGACTCATAAATTCTTCTTAAGGTTTATCTGTTTCTCTGTTTTTTGAATAGATTTACAATTTACTGCCTTAAATGCATGAGTTGCTTCATAACCGTATCGAAGGAACAAACACCACCAGATTATAATTTTTCAGTCAAATATTCATTTCTATGGTAAAACATGTCATTCTTCTTGAATGTATAAAGCTAATTTAGTCCAATTCCTTTTTTACAGTTACCCTCAATTATAATGTCATGCTTTTAAAGCAGAAAATATGTAGCTTCACTAAATTGTACTGAAATGAGTCTGATGTGTATCAAAATGTTTGGAGTCATATTTTCCATTTCTTTTTGCATCTAGTCTCACTATAATTTGATGCTAATGGCTGATTGAATGTTCAGCCTTGGAATTCAAAACATTATATTAAGAGTTGCAGTCAGTGAAAACATCTCTATTTAAAGCTTCTGAAACACAGAATGTAAGAGCTGATGAATTTAAGATTACAGCTAAGTGATTTAGTTTTAGTAAGTGCTGAACTTTTAAGGAAAAATAATACAAACCAAAGCTTAGTGGGTTTGCATATACATTACTTCTGCTGTAATACATACTGAAATTTTCCTAAACTTTTTGATTTTTGAAGAAGAGCTCCACTGGATGCTGCAGAATGCTGAACTTAAGAGTTTCAATGCAACATGAGCACAAATGAGATTATGAATGTATACTGTGTGCCTGTGTGCACTTTAGTTACTCATGATGGCACTGCAGTAATAAAAAGTAAAATATCCGTAAGAAAATGTGGGCAATATTTATTTTAATTCCTCCAAAATCTTACATTATGCACATGCCCACATGTACCCAAGCACACAATGTACTAAAGCAAAAATTTTGCACCATGTCATACCAGAAATTCAAGAGCGTGCAATGTGTAAGAAAAATGTATAACTGTTGTTAGAAATCTGGAAAGTCTATTCATTGTCATTCATACGCATATCTAAAAAGCAGCTTAGACAAGTTTACAAAACATTTCTTATCACTGCTGTGATTTTTGCAGTTAAGGAATCAGGAACTCACAATATGTACATCAAGCTTGAAGGCTTGTGTATGTCACAGGTATAAAGCAGTTGGCAGGGTAAGTATGTCAAATATGCTGAAGCCCTGACATTGCAAAATCTTGACCAAAATAAACGAACAAAAAATCACCCAGGTATCATCTCCGTGATAAAAGACATTTCATTTCTTGTGAAAGAGAAGAGGTTTCACCATCCCTGCTAGAATCTTGGGTAGCTGGGCAGCAATCACCTCTGACATCATCTCAGGGAATTCAACACTCAGTGCACGGGACTGGAGAAATGTGTTCAAACAGAAGAGATGGAGCTGTTTCACCAGCTGGATTTAATAAAATACAAACATGATCAATCAGGCTAACAGTAATGCAGCCACATAAACATGCTGTCAACCACTTATCTCATACATTCATCAGCTGGCACCATTCTATACCTTACCCTGTCATTTCTTGAATCAATAATGAGGGTACTTGTCATTCCCTATTAATGGCAAAAAACATACATATAGCTATGGCATGTCATATAAAACCACTGCTTCACTAATATTACCAAGCAGCATCATTCTCACTCAAGACATTTGCAACAAACAATGGCAACTACTTAACAAGCATTCAACCTTGCACCTCACACTCAAGACACAAGTCAGTGCTTTGTTAACTATGTGCTATTTAAACACTGCTCTGAGAGACAGCATTTACTGCTTACCCATGAGCTTTGCCATGGTTTTCATTATGATCATATCTGTGTATGCTGCAAACACTGAACTCCACAGACTTTCATCCCTTGAAAGCAACTGCTCAACACGTGACTATTACATCTCTTCTAGCCTCTCTGAGAGGTTCCAATTTTTATTTCACACCAGTGACCACTGAGTTGTCAAATATCATACTATTTCACAGATTATTTTACTTAACATCACACAATCTCTCCAGTATGATCATTTTTCTTTTCCTTGTATCTCCCATCACTTTATCAGCCTGAGCTGAAACATGACTTGAATGAAGATACTCCATGCACCAAACATCACTTTGCTATTTTGCAGCAAGCCTTTCTCCCTCTTTCTCTCCCTCACAGATTATTTTACTGTATGCATTTGAAATTAAGAGATTGAATTAAAATAAAATGCAGATTTCCTGAGTTCTGAAGAATACAAAGATGCAAAGATCCTGTCCACCTTGAACTCCCTGTGAGCTCCTCACAACCAACACTGAGCTCAAAAGTGCCCAGGGCTTGGTATCCAGAATTCTCAAAGATTACTCAATTCCCAAACATAGACAGATACTGAAGAACTTGTATAGAATATCCACATAAAACCAGTTGAACTAAGGCTGCAAAGCCAATATTGGTTGCCTTTCACTACTTCTTAGTAGTCTGATTTTGCAACTTGAATTGCCTATCCCTCACATTATTTTCCTGAACAAGTACACACATGCTCACAACACACGTACACACCATCCCTACCAAAGCTCACAACTGTACTGGTTATGTTACACCATAAATGAAACAAAATGGCAGCACTCTAATGCACGTTTCACAAACACTTCCATATTGTATACCATAATATATGTGCACGATACATATACTGATGCTGAATATATAGCTATCTATTCACAGAAAAATACACTGTAAAGGAAAAATGTTTTGTTGTTTTCTTCTGTTGTTTAGCAATGCCAACTACTTCCTTCCAGAGAATTAATTTTAAGAAATACCAGTTCCTTCTTACATAAAGAGCAAAACGCATTAACAAATAAACTTACATCATGCATGGAATCCATCAGTTTTGTAAGCTGATAGAAACGCTGTGAGTTGGCCACAACACCTTTCTGACGCAAACCAATTGCCTTCACCAGTTCTCTGATGTAACTTGTTCTCATCTCATCAAACTGGCTTTGACTTCTTAGACCTTCCAAAGGAACTGAAAAAAAAAACAACAGTTGGGCTACAATTTACTCTGAAGGCAATAAAAGAAATTTTAAGTACAGGAAAAATTTAAAGTATTTCATGCTGTACAGTGCAATTCATTATTATGTGTCAGGTACTTCTTCCCATTCAAGAGTTACTCTAGAAACAGTGATACAATTAGTTAAAAGGATATACCAGGAACAATCAGCTCATTTTGCTAATTGCCTATGTCTAGAAATATCCCTAAGCTTCAGTTACATGTGTTGCTGGGGAAAAAAACGTTTGGCTGAAAGAACCACTCCTGCCATTGAGGAAATATGTTATGGACTGATTCATGTTTACACTGCTGAGGGTCTGCCCTCTTCACAGCAAAGTTATAGAGAGAGTTATGTAGAGAGATCTAGCTAGAGTGCTCCAAAATGGAGTCAAGGAATGAACAACTCTAAAGCAGTGCAGACAGTAAAGCTTCCAGGGCTCAGGCCTCCTATTTGAACCTCTTTCACTTAACAGAAAAGATCAGAGTCTTAAAGGTGAACAGCTTTCTAGAAAAATTAGCAAGAAGGAGAAATTGGTTGAAAACCCTCTTCTCCTAAAGGTCTGGTGTAAGGATCAAAATGAGGACATGGAGAAAACATCGAGAAATGAACCAGTTAGTGGATGCTAGTGATAAGATAGTGTCACAGAAAAAGAATAGCTTAATTTTCAAAGCCTGAATGGTTTTAGACATTTCTTAACAGCAGTTTTATAGAGAAGTAAGCAATGTTTTCACAGAAAGTGACTCTGATGGAGTTTAGGGTTAGATGGAAGCTATCCTTGACTTATGTCTCTAAACCAGTAATTAAGTCTTTATATTTCCCCTGCCAATTAATTTAAGAGGTATCTTCCATCAGTGAACGGCCTTTTTCCTCTGAATTCTGCAAAAAGACAGTCACATTTCTGCCTAACAACAAAAACTTCCTCTAAGCTATCTATTTGAGTGAAAACTTACAATGTCTTACATGGACAAATACAATTTAAACAGCTGTTCCCTTCTCCTGAACATATGTAAAGAATGAGGATGCTTTTATTTAGTGGCACGAACTGAGCCAAAATCTTATGCAACAAGATTTAGAAATTCCTTTAAATCAGAAGTCTGGAAAGCATTATATTTAAGCCTCAGCCAACTCAAAGAAAAAACAGTAAAATCAAATATAATGTGAAAACTTGGGCTGGGGGTCCATTCAGAATTAGAAACTTATCGAGACTGACACTTAGTTTCATACAAATTACTGGTTTTTTGCAATTATCTAAAAAATTCAAAAACAGTTCATCTAAATAATAAATTGAACAGAAGACACAATGAGAGACTAAAGGATTAGACTTGATTTACTGTTAGTATACAAAAGCCTGAAACGGCTGTACTTTCACATTTGAAGAGGATTAAGATGAATATCATGACTAAAATAAAAGTAATCTTAAAAAAAAACACTTCAGAACAACAATGAGGTTATATGGCTTTTTGAAAATACTTTTGTGGAATTATATTTATACAGTACCAAACGTTTACTAAATGTCTCAGCAAGAATTGTTAGGTGTGTTCCTTTTCCCAAAGATCTGACAAATTGTTTTTTCCTATAAGACAATAAATGCAGGAGAGAACAAAAAGCAAAACTCATCAGAACAGGTAGAAATACGTTCTCTTTTTTTAAGCAATTTCTTGCGTATACATAAACATATCATCTTAAAAAACAACTTCTGAGTGCAACACAGTTGATAAAGAATGGTAACTTGATGAATTCTGTTAAATTGATGCACTCAGAAATGAGAGGGATTGGACCAACCATTGTAATGCTTTTTTGAATTTGATATGAACTTTCTGGAACAGAGATAGCTGAAATATCACAAATTTATCTAAATTTAACTGAAATTTCAGAAGATAAACAAGGGAGTTTATTTGTGATGAAAACAAGATGGAAAACATTTAAAATAGGAATATATACATGTTCTAGGAAAGCAACTGGAGTTATATCAGACAAGGATTTTTATCCACATTACTTTTACTGCTTTAGCAGAGTGTATGGTATTTTGCTATTCTTTTAATAATTTCTATGTTCATGTGAGCTAAATTTAGCCTTTTTAAACTTATTCTCTGCTGAGACCAGGTTTTTTTTTTAAGAATGGGTTTATGCAAATACCAGCCAAGTACAGATTGAGAGGACATAAATTTTAATTCCTTATCAATTACTTAAACTTTATAAAACCAAGAAGCAAGTTATGCAAGATTTGCACATCTCTCCTCTGACTCCGTTGTGTGTTGAGAACCAAACTTTTACTATTATTCAACTCTATCTTTTAGAAGTGCTTATTCTCATTTGTAACAGCACCTGTATAATTTCAAAACTTTCCATTTGGGGACTCATAACTAACAATTATGGCCTCAGCAGATGTAAATTTTAGTATTTCAGGGACGGTTTTTGGAAGATAAGTTCACCAACAACCACATTTCCTATGTAAAGTGGAATGCAGCTGTATGCTGCATTTTTTAAAAGATGCGTATGATTAAAAGTGACCACAGATTTTGTTTCCAGAGAAACACACCAAAGAAAAACATTTCCATTTGTTTATATCTGTGCTAAACTTCACCTATTTATAACTATATAAAGTTGAATAAATGCTAGTATTGTTTGTCATGTCCACTTCCCTAATTCTTTTGAGCAAACATGCTTTAAGATCTTGGTCAAGATAAATCTCTCAGTCCTGATAATTTATTAAATATTTTTAGATACACTCTAATACTTTTAAGGTTGTTTTGGTTTGGTTGGCTTTTTTTTTTAATCTGTGTAGAGTCACTTAAAGTGATGTTTCCAGGCAGAAATACTGCACAGTTGTTTTGAAAATGTGTAACACAGGATAGCCATATGTCAAAAGGGATCCAACATTTCCCCAGTGTCCTTATACACAATAAAACCAACAATGAATCACGAATTCTTTGTTTTCTATAAACATTAGAAAAAAAATATTTTCAAGTCTTGAAATAGTAATATTCCATCTAGGACATTTCCATTTGTTAAGTCAGAGAGCTTAGTGATTCTCACTAAGTTAAACAACAGGGTTCAAAACTCTTTTATTAGTGATGTGTTACAAAGAAATAAAAGAACTTACTTGTGTTGAGAAGTAACAGTGCTTTCATACATAGGAACTCTTCTTGGCTAACTTGAAGTCTGACAAATTCCTGTGGGAGTTGCCACATGGATAGACACAGGGAATAGAATGATGATTCTTTCATCCTCTGTCTTACACCCAGAAAAGGTAAAAAAAAAAAATTAAAAACCATAAAAACAAAGATGAAGAATGGCTCCAATAGTAACTGCTTGAAAGAAAGGTCTTGTTAGCAGTTTAATTATCCTATTACAAAAATTAAAGATGACCTTATACACATAAACAATTTTCTGAATTTCTTCAATACTAGTTTTCTCTTTGTGATTTTGGTATACTGAGAATATATTATTGCATATACTTATTAGGAGAGTCATTTTCAACTGAAATGACTGCAACGATAGTATTACAAGGTTTTATAATCTAGACTGACTTCACTGCACATTAATCTTATGATCCAGTAACTTAGACTGATTTTAAAAGGCATCCCAATCCAGATGAATTAGGTACGACAACAACAGGAAGATTAAATTTTGCTCCTCCACCTGCTAGGCGGTTCAGATCATCATTCCAACCTGACTGCAGATAATAACCTCAGCAATGCAAACAGAAGATATTTTCCATTTAAAAAAATACTTTTTCAATACATTGAATTTTTTTCTTGTTATTTAAAGCATTATGGTTATCTTGAATGAAAATTATTTCAATGTTGTTCAACATCTGATATCCCATAACATCTCTTAAATGACATAAACATAGAAATTTAGTCTTTTAGACCTGAATGGACTTGTTTCTACATCTACTTTAAATACCCTTTTCTATTACTTTCTGGTAGCATCTCTTCCTAATTATTATCTACAAAGAGCAATAGCAGCTTTCAGGGTTAGCAGCTTAAATGCTGTTCTTACATTATCAGACACTGCAAAGTACAAGTAACAGTAAGTCCTCGTAGGGTGTTAATACTAAGAAATCCTCCTCAAACGAACACTCCTGGCTTTCTTGGTCTGAAATTGAGGCTACCAAACGCCTTCCTGAGAAGCATAACAACTCAGTTCACTAAATGACAGATTGGCTGTGGCACAAGCTTTGTGGTTTCGTGGTAACTATGAAACAATTATGGTGTGTGTTGCCCCTGCAGAAGGAGTTTCCATTATCTCTTTCTGCCTCTAGGCAGACACTCCTGTGATTCTGGCATTAGTGCCTGCACTCCTATGTGGTGAGTCATGTCAGGGATCACCTCCACCTGCTAATGAATGGCTTTTTCTGGGGTACCTCTCAGGCATATAAACTCCTTATCTGTTTGCCAGTGCAGCCAGAGAGTGTTTGGTCCACCTTAGCTAAAGCCATGGGGATACATGACCAGGACAGCTAACTTTTTTGGCAGTGTTCAGCAGTTACCTTTGCTTCAAGTGAACATGAAAGTACAAGCTTAGACATCATCTTAGACAACAAAGTTGTTTACATTTTACTAATCTAAAAGCTCACTTATTTCCAATAAATAGTGGCAGCTATGACTCAGTGTGTCAGCTACTTTTTCTATCTCTTTGTTTATAACATCTCTAGTATGACCCTGATGAGATGTTCTATAACCAAGAGAGGAATGTGTTGTCAGCACCCAGTGTAGATGATCTTGAGCTGACAATAGGAAGCTGTCCCTGGTGCATTATAATCAGGGTTCATAAATCTCAACCCTATTCTCAAAGAAAGTACTTAAATTCTTCTTCACAAGGTGTCAGCCGTGGTCCACATGCAGGTACTACTCCAAGACATGACATTACTGCATAAAGCCATCTCACTCCATGATTCTTCTGAATGTAACCATAAGATGTATTAGAATATGCTGGGACAACAATAGTCTTAAGTTCTTTCAATCTCATCACTTCTAAGTATTTCAACTTGTACAGCACAATTAATACAAATGGGAGAGGAAAGAATTCATTACTCAACAACCTCAGAAACAATTTATAATCATCTGGAAGACAAAAGGTCAGGAGCTATAGGGCTGGCTCTACTGAATATCTTCTACAAAGAACTTCTCTGGGAGAATCTTGAATGCCTATAGATTTTAAAATCAGGTGTCTAGATCTTCTGCAAATCCACCTCTCAATCCTTAAACAATATCTTACAAAACAGCTGTTTTACTTCAACTTGCTTCATAGCAGTTCTTTTAGTATTTTAAGAAAAAAAAAAAAACTAAAAAAAAATGCATTAAGGAAAAATAAATATAGGGATTAAATTATGTTTTACTGTTCCTGGCAACATCCTATGTACTATAACAAAAGAATCAAAAATTACAAGTCTGACGATATTAATTTCCAGAGATGGAAAACTGACAAAGACTGAAATGACGATTATCTAAATTAAACAGCATAGTGAAGAAAAATCCAAGCCAAAAAGTCCCTCCCCTCCCCCAGCAGAAAAGAGCAGCCTCCCATAACTTTTCCTTGATATTGAAATTCCTTCTTGGTGAATATTTTTTACAATTTTCTAACAATAAGTATACTTCTCTAACAAGAAATACACTTTAGAAAATATTTTTTATCAGAAAGTGTCAAAACCGAGCATTTAGATTATATGCAAACTATTTGCAAAAACCACCGAAACAAAAACAACCAAAAAAAATCACATTAAGTTCCATTTAGTAAACATTAACACTAACTTGTGACTTATTCAGATGAATTGAAGTAAATCTTCTGACAGCATAATTATTATTTATTACTATTACTTTTCTCTTAGATAATTAAAATACTATTTGAACTGCTTTTGCTTGACCATGTACACAGAATAATTGGAGTTCCCACAAAACCTTTCCCAAAGTTACTGAACTTTGATATGGTCAGAGGACTTTGCTGTTAATTTTGAAACAGAACAAGTAATGAATGAAATCTTGGCCTCAGTGGAGTCACATTCCCATTGGCAAATAAAAGTTCAAAATGCTATTCATATAACACAAGAGCATTCTACTTACTCATTTAGAATCAGATCTGGTGCAAAATACAACATCTGACCACTGACATGTTTGTATGATCTCCACCCCATTGCAAAAACCATTAGACTCATCCAGGAATACTGGATGAGGGTTATCTGATCATCGATATGCAAATTCCGAAAACCTGAAAGTGAAATTAAAGATAAAATATTTCATAATTCTCATTTAGACAGCAGCTAAGTAGGTGTGTTGAGATTACAAATCTGAGCTATCAAACTGAGAACACCTAGAAAGACAAGTGGTTTTGGGGATGTAGCTCACAGATGTTTGGGTAATAACTGCCTATCTCACTTTGATAGTTAACATCTTGTCTTTTTGTTCTCATCCAGTATTTTGAAATGTTCAAACTAAAATTTATTTTAGCAAAAATGACTGTTTCAGAGAATAGGAATGCATCTCATTTTCCTTTGGTAAAAATATGACAGTTTGTAACGATCACTGTAACCAACTCTCATTTAATGTTGATAGCTTGAATGTCAGTGTTCTTAACGTGAGATGAAGCTGTCATACAAAAACATCCATAGATGAACACCTTTCTTGCATTCAGCTAAAGAGAACCATATTCAGTTGTGTGCTTGTGTCTGATAACTTTTGCTGTTTGATAAATTTAAAGATTGCCACAAATTATCTGAATGAAACCAACAGCCACTGAAAGCAGTGCTCCTGTTCTTCATCACATGGTCCTGTTACCTCCTTCAAGCAAGCTTTGGTATTCATGCTACTCCTCAGTGAACTGGTTCAGTTCATGAAGACATCAGAAAACCACAGAGGGTTAAAAAAAAAGTTTCTTTTCTTCTCATTTAGTGAGATGAATCAATTCACTCAAGAGGTCTGGTAAGTGCCAACTGCAATGGGAAGAGCAGTGATAGAGACTACTGCTTCCTGCAGCAGAAAAGTGTCAAACTGAGCCCATGTGCAACTGTATTTTCCAGGCTTTCTGCTCAATATATTGATTTCTACATATCCCAGGATGACCATGATGATCCCTACACATACAGCACACATACATACATAACATGGATTTTTTTTTTTAATCCAGTCACAGATCTTCATAAATTCAATTACTTCTCATTACCAGTCTGTTTGTGAGCTGCTTAGTCCTAACTGGTATTATTTATTAAAATTTTTCCTGGTTGCTTTCAAGAAGTCATTTTAGTAATAATAAGAATAAATCAGAAGCAGAAATACAACCTTTTTTATATCAAATGAATAAATAATAGAGTAAGAGGGGTTGGGGTAGAAAGGCTGCTATAAGAATCACATACAGGAACTCTCTGAGCGCCTGCGGTTTCCTGGAGTAAATCTCAGTATTTGGATGGATTCCTTCAAATGTGCCTCCCTATTAAAATGTATTTGATTAGTTATATTATCTGATAAGTGGCAGCTTAATGATTTTGGAATTTGTAAAGAATTAATTGACAGGCAGTCAATAATGTTCTCTTTAGACTGCTCCTCCCATGAAATATTTGCTTAACTACAATTTGCTACATATAAGAAATGATATTACCTGGTAGCAATTTAGACCATTTGACTACACAAAGAAGTTGCCTCTCACAAAGATGATTCAGACTGGTCAGCAAGGAACTTGGTGTTTCGGGTTTTGTATTGTCATAACCAGCATAGACAACTTCTGGCTCAATGCCTCGTAAAACACTTATCATTGGGGGAACAAACTGTATTTCTTGATTTGGAGAAAAGGACAGCCTTTGGGTTAGAGACTGGCTTTCATCTTGAAGGGCTGCTGGCTGCTGGAGTGCAACATCTAGCGTTCTCACAACCTTAATTTTGTTAAACTTTTTCAGTTTTCGACCTGAAAAAGAAAATTGTTGATCTGTTAGAAAGAATTAACCAGTAATATTAGTATTTTCCACTAGTGCTGGATTACACTTTTAATCTATACAAGGAAGCTAGAATTGTCTTCTGAATAAGTTTTCTATTTCTTGACTATTTATGTAATTGAGAAATAATAATGGAAAATTCTTAAGAGCTTCTCCCTCTGTATCCTACTCCCTTCACTAAGGGATGAACAGCACCCACCCATTAAAATTATTGCCATGAATTCTAGGTTACAGTAACCTCATAAAGTGTTTTCTGGTTCAATTCCCGCTGTTCTGTCATGTGCCAACAGCTGAGCCAGCTGGCTCTACAATTCAGTTTCTATTTAATGTCAATTAAGGATAAGGTTTCTTTTACTCCCTAATAGTCAAAACCAAAAATGTTAGTAATTAATTACTACACACAGAAACTCCTTTCCTCCAGTTCCCTAAGAGCATTTCAGTCTCATGGCTGAATCCTGTTTTGATGACCAGAGGATGAGTGAAAGACCGACAAATACTGTAAAGCCACATGTTAACCCTTAGAAAACACTTCACTTTCTAAAGCATAATTTCCCTTTCTCAGTATTTTTAATTTTTATTTCCATACTGCAGTATTATGAGCAACACTAACTAAAACAAATTAATAGCTGAACTACCTTCCCAAAATAAGCACAGAAACATGTGGTATGGCTATGGAAATATACAGGTTTAGGTAGCAATTCTTCAAATTTCTTTCATGGAAACAGTGTGGCAGTGCACCCTACAGACACAGAGAATCAAACCTTCTAAGACAATAACCCCCAGTGACATATTACCATGTTACAAGTTTCAATAAAAAGGCAAATCCATGCAGAGGTGACTACGTGTAAGACATTTGCTTTAAATAGATCCTCAAAGATGATGAAAATCCTGCTAGATCATTAGTTCTGCCAAGTAAGTTTGTCTTAGGGAAAAAAGGGTCAAATAATGCAATAAAGAGACTGATATTTACGGTCTGATTTACATGACAGTGGGACAGAAACAGACATGGGGGTGATGGCAAAAACAGTAATACTCATCATGAATGACATCAGGGGTTATATTCCCACCAACTTAACTGCAGGTTTAATTAGTTTAGTATCAAATACCCCAACAATCATATGCTCATTTTATCACTTGTGGTAAGAATAAAAATATTTCTGATTAGAGATTTCTTAGTAAAGAACCAAACACAAAGTTACATCTTATGTTACAGCTGAACCAAGGAAAAAAAAAAACAAACCAAACCAAACCAAAAAACCACAAAAGAATAGACAATTTATTATGCTGAAAGACCTAGAGCCAATTTCTATCATAACAAACCTATACATAGTCACAGACATGCTGGGAATTTCCCACTAAGTATTGTGTAGGCATGAAGGAAAACAGAAGGAACAATGCATTTGATAGTTCATAAATAATGATTTCAGGTGTTTTCAGAAATAATGGTTTCAGATACTTTTACAGTTCAGAGAACAAGCAAAGAAAGAAACCAAACAGAATGCTTATCACATGGAAATGTTAGTAGTTAATAAGTACCCATGTTTCCAAGTGACTAAATGTATCAGAATTAATGTCACACTGGTTTGCAGAATTGCTTGTGTGGTTATTGCTAATTATGTTGCTTAACAGCCACTAGTAGAACAATTCCACTTTTTACCTATCTACAGGAGGTGACTATTAATAACTCGCAGCAAACTTTCCCATCTACAACAAGGAGACCACATTAAATTAATAAAAACTCTTAAGGACATAAGGAAAACAACAGAGATTTGACAATAACTTAGTTTTTCATTTGCTGTTTACGAAATACCCAGGTAAGTTTTTGCTGTAAGATAAATAAATGTCTCCACTTAATCCCATAATGAGTAAATAATACTAATCCACTCTGACAACTACTTTCTTAATGCTATAATCTGTCTATGCATATTTAAACAGGACACATTTTATTGTAACATTTTCATTATTTCACTTTAAGATAGCTAACCACTTAAGCAATTTCTTAATACTCACTGTTCCCCTACCCTTGATTACTACAAATAGCATGTTTATAGTGTTTGTGTTCTACATGTAACTAGAAAACATTAAAAAATAAAATCTATTTAATCTCGCTATCAAATATATTATGATTTTCTCCTTCCTACCTAATTCTGTATTTTTATATCTTTTTAACTAAGTATATAGAATCATACTGACAATCTGACATTACTGATGGTAGACACTTTATATTAAAAGGGCTGGGTTTCTAGTAGAAGTCTAACATCTCACTACCCTTCTCCTTATCCTGAAATGAGGTGAAAAGCATCAATGATGTATTATTCTTGACAGAACACTATGGCCCTTACTTTAAGGTCACTATGCTCTTGCTTTTTGTGTAGAAAAACAAGCCGTGCACACCTTAGGGGGGTGTACACAACATAAAGAAAAAAAGCAGCAAAGCAGAAGTAACACATCTTGATTTTAATAAACCCTTAGATCCCACCTCAGAAAATATCACCTGGAAAATTAATTCACCTTTTTCCGCATGCAATCACTGCGCTGCAGACTGAAAGCTGACTGAAATAGTGAAGAACACAATAATTTAGCAATACAGCTGAACAAAGAATCTGTGATAATCAGCCTGGGAAAATTACAGATTCATTCACAATAAATAAAGGAGTTGAGTACTTGTTTATTCCAGGACTGATCCAGCTACCTGCTATCCTATTAGGTTTAAGATTAGAAAGGGGATAGATTAATGTCTCAAGTTATGAGGTTATAAAACTCAAAGACAATTAACGCTTTCACAGAGAATGACAAATATGGTGCTATGAAATGCATGTTTTTATTGATACTTTCCTTCTATAGATTAAGAAAGAAGAAACAGTCCATATAGGGAAATAAATTACTGAAGCTATTGGTTGCTATTCTATAATTTAATTACAACTGACTTACAATTTCTTTTAAAACAATTCAGGGGTTTAAAATTTGAATGTAGGGTTGAAAAATGGAACCGCTGTCCATGTAATTAAATATTACACTCTGATCTATACGGTTGCCACTCAGTGACATTCAATGGACGATAGGTGTACTTCTCTAAGAAATAAGTTTAATTTAATCAGTATAGTAATTTTTGGAATCTTATCATTAATATCCTGGAAAATCTTAGTGTTTCTCCTGTTAATTAAGCAATATAGCAGATCTGCATTTAACTCAAGGTCAGCATTAAGAAACTAAATATCAGAGGTAAGAGAACAAAAATATATCTATGAAAGTTCTAAATGGCAGAAATCACAAAATGCACAAAAAATCTTGACCTATACAGGCCATAAACACAAGAAGAGATTGAAAGTATTGCCAATTCTGATTCAATTAAAATACTCAAGGATGTCTCTAAGTATGAAATTTGTTCCAAGAATTGGAAATTTGCGTATGTACATTTATCATAGAATCATATAATACCAGGATGGAAAGGACCTCAAGGACTATCCCGTCCAATCTTCCTCGGCAAAAGCAGAGTCTAAACAAGACAACCCAGCATCTTGCCCAGCTGAATCTTGAAAGTGTTCAACAGTGGGGAGTCCCCCACTTCTCTTGGAAGATAATGCCAATGGCTGTTTTTTCTCACTGTGAAATATTTTCCTCTTGTGTCTAATCAGAATCTCCCCAGAAGTAACTTGTACTCATTATCCCTTGTCTTTTCCATGTGACTGCTTGTAAAAAGAGAGTTTCCATCTTTGCAGTCACCCTTTAAATAGTGGAACACAGTGATAAGGTGTCCCCTAGGCCTTCTTTTCTCAAGGCTGAACAAACCCAATTCACAGAATCAGAGAATCACGGAATCATTTAGGTTGGAAAAGACCTCCAAGACCATTGAGTCCAAATTTTGATGCATCACCACCTTGGCAACTAGAGCACTAAGTGCCACATCCAGCCTCTCTTTAAACACCTCCAGGGATGGTGACTCTACCACCTCTCTGGGAAGCCCATTCCAAAGTTTAACAACCCTATCTTGTGAAGAATTTCCTCCTGTTGTCCAAGCTGAATCTCCCTTGGCACAGATTTAGCCTATGTCCTCTCATCCTGCCACAGGCTCCCTAGGAGAAGATGCCGACCCCCATCTTGCTACACCCTCCTTTCAGGCAATTGTAGAGAGAGATAAGGTCCCTCCTGAATCTCCTTTTCTCAAGGCTAAACAACCCTGGCTCCCCCAGCTGCTCCTCATAGAATTTATGTTCAAGACCCTTCCACAGCTCTGTTGCCCTTCTCTGGACCTGCTCCAGCACCTCAATATCATTCTCACAGTGAGGGGCCCAGAACTGGACACAGCACTCAAGGTGTGGCCTCACCAGTGCCGAGTACAGGGGGACAATCAATCACTGCCCTAATCCTCATTCCAACACTATTCTTGATACAGGCCAGGATGCCATTGGCCATCTTGGCCACCTGGGCACACTGCTGGCTCATGTTTAGCCTTTCCTCATATGGCAGGCTTCCCAGCCCTTTGAACACTGATGTCTTTGGGAAAATTATCTAACCCTGTAACACCCCATATATGAATCATACTGTGCTGATCAGCACATCAAGTCACAGGTACAAAATATTGCTCATGTGATACAACAAAGGAATTACAGGAAATGGCGGACGAGAAAAAGGAAGAAGGGTAACAATAACCATAGAAAGAGTATTAGGGTTAACAGTCTATCTTGAGATTTCATTTGCAGTTTGAATTTTAAATCCTCATTTACAAATAGTATAATTTCACTCCAGTTTTCCACATTTTTGGTCTACATTTGTCTTTTCTTCTTCTTTTAGTACTAAGCACTCTATTTCAGCCTGCATAAAACAATTAGCTTCCTAATTCCCCCAGAACTGTTGACATCACTAGGAGCACCTGAGGCACTTAACCTGAGGCAGCTGACAAAAAAAATAGAGATGCCACAGTCGCAGCTCCACTCAATATTTCCTTTTTTCCATTGCCCAACTGTTCTCTTCTGCTTTCTATTTGCTGCCAGATCACTTCTTTCCAGAAGATGGTGTAGGTGGGGATATCAGGGCAGAGATCTGACAAGATGCCATATCCCTCTAAGAACTACAGAAACTAGACCGCACAGGCTTCTCAAAAAATGGGAGACAGCTTTGATTGGGTATACTTAGGAGAAGACTAAGCAACACAACAAACTAGCTAGATTAAACAATCTAGCATTAAATACAAAGAAAATATTTATGCTTGCTTTGTAATAGCTGAGAAAAAAAGGTGATCTGAAAAGGTGATGAGAAAGATAAGGATTTTACTCTCTTCATACCTGATAGTAATAACATAAAAGTCAGAGCACCTTTATCCTCAGGTTTTGTAGGAGGACATAAGATCCTGCTATGAGGATACACGAATGAGGACATACCATCTCACCAATATTGCTGGCAAAAGTGTCCAACTTTTTCTGTTTCTAGTACCTACACCCAGAGCAAAATGTATATATTAAAAAACACTAGGGAAACTAGCACCCACAAATGCACACAAAATGTAGAATGAAGTCAAGCCTGCTGGTGACTTTCCCTATGCAGAACAATGCTGAAGCAAAAGGACTGGACAATGATAGCGAGTCATCTCACACTCTTCTGCTTGTTGAAACTACTGCCTGTGATGTTGAAACACGTGGGGTCTAGTTATTGGTGTTATCCAGGGTATCATAAATGAAAATTTGGGTTAGATCATCATCAAACCCTCAGCGGTGCAAAATTCACATCCAGGAATGAATTTTTATCTGTATTAACTTATGCCCATTAGAATCATAGAATGGTTTGGATTGGAAGGGATCTGAAGACCATCCAGTCTAAGCCCCCTGCCTTAGGCAGGTATATATTTCAGAGGTCAAATTGATCATGTTCTCTCAAATTTTAAAAGGTGGGCACTACATCTGGCAACTCCTCTTCTTCCTGAGTCTTCATTCTCACTCTGTATTTTCCACAGCCTACTCAGGACCTCTGCCTTCTTGGCTTTCTCCTCTTCCAAAGTTGGGCAAGCAATGCTTTAGGTTCTGCCTTTGTAGTAATGTTTCTCTACTGCACTGCTACTCCAGCTTTAAAACACCACTTCAATCTGAGAAGGATCCCAAGAACATGTTCTCCTTTGGTCCCTTTCCCCTCTCCCCTCAGCCCAGTGGTACCAACTGACAGCTCTTTTTTGGGTTGGTTTGTTTGTTTGTTTGTTTGTTTTATACAGGAGGTGGCACTGACTGACCATGTAAGAATGACACAATTGCCATGTGTGCAGAATACTCCAGCTCCATGGAGCTTACATTCAGCTTACAGGAGTAAGCTGTGCAATCAAACTATCAGTCTGAAAACTACATACGTTTTAAATTATCAGTGAATGCTGATCAGCAAGATAATGAAATTATGTACAGTATATAGTGACAGCTCTTCCCTCAGGGATGAAAAACAACAATTAAGTGTGGGGGAGGGAATGTAGGGGAGAGCGAGGGAGAGAGACAGACAGAGGGCTTTCATGTGCTAAAATAGATTATATTGGAAATAAAGCAGGTTTTTTAACTCCCTTTAAGAACATATTCTTTCTACCATTTTTACATAGCCATTTTCTTATAGTCTTAGCCATGTATTTTCAGCTTTTTGCTGACTCGAAATATGAAAAAAATAAAGGAAAAATAAGCATCATTCCTGCCTGTTAGCACAGCAAAACTTGCTGTGTGACTACCTGATCATACACCATTTTCTCCCTGTAGGTTTTCAAAGGCACAGTGCTCAATTTCAAAGATGGGATTTCCCAGCATCTAGTATGCAAAGCCTGTAGTGTTGGTGCAACTACTGCCTGGCCCTCTCTGGTGGAACAGAAGGATACAATTTTGTTGACATGTACTCAAAGCAATGATGGAGGGCATAATAGAAAAGAGAAGGGGACAGTACTGATTCCTGATTCTAGTGTCAATTATAATCTGCTTATTTTTTACCTAAATCAAATTACCTGATCCAAAATTATTAATAAATACACACCAAAGACATAATTCCTTTCCCTTCAAGAAAATGAGTGTAAGGGTACATAGTGATTCCCACAGAAAGGTATTTTTGTTTCAGGGTTTCCAGATTCACTAAAGAAAAATTCTAAGAAATTATAAAACATTGGGTAATTCTTCCAAAAATAACATTTGAATGAGGTTCTGTCTTTTACAGTACCAAAGTAACGTTTAACCTCAACAGTCTGAAGGTAGTGTACTTGACTGCCTCTTTTGGTAAATCCACTTGAAAAACAGCTCACCTCCCAGGACCATACCAGCTTGACAGCACTTCCTCAAGCGACATGCTGGGCAGTTCTTCCTACGGATTTTATCGACTATGCAGTCATTTCTTCCTGCACACAAATAGTTGTGCTGCCCTGCAGGCAAGAGAAAAACAGGATGAGTACTACGTTTTCTAACATGACAAAATTATTTCTGAGTATAAATGTTTCAAAAATAACTGAAGACTCAAAAAAGCGTACTTGAACCATTAAAGAACTCCTTAATTTTATGCTAGCTTTTGACTAATCATGTTACTGTTTGAATATAATGTTTTATTTGGCCTGTTTAAGGACGAAACTCCTCATCTATGAAATTCCAAAATAATTAGCCCGCAGCATGAACTGCTTAAATTAATTGTACCAACAACATTTCTTAAGTAAATCAAGCATGAGGACAGACCAATCATTTCCTTAAAACTTATTTTTCTTTGAAGTTATTGATCCTGTTTTCAAAGAACTTAAGTAAATTTTGCTTGGATTGATGTGGAGTTTCTGACAGCAAACAGAATGAAGAAGTTGGGGCAGTGCAAAAAAAAAAGCCCTTTAAGCAAAGTAAATGACCTCTGACGGAGAGGCAGTTCTCTACTGAGCCTGCTGAAATACCAGCTGACCAGGTGCAGCCAACATAGCCAAAAAGGAGAAACAGAAGGAGGTTGTAACTTTGTGGGTTAGGTTAGCTTAGTTTATTGTTTAATTCCAAATGACATCATTAGAAAGACCTTGTCACTACTGTATTGAAATGGAATCCTTTCAAAGAAATTAGCTTTCAGCACAGCAAAACATTAAATGGAATATTGTGGATATGGACATCCAAATATAACAGAACTCAGCACCAAACCTTTTAAATTTTCACTCATTTCTAGACCTAGAAAAGAGTTAGTGCTGAACCACGTGAAATAATGCATTTGTTTCTATGCTAACATTTTTAAAGATAAATAATTTACTTCTTAACCATAACTTTAAAAACAACCTGTTTGATTTTAGTGAAAGAAAGCAAATTTTCTGAAGTTAATTTTCATAACAATTTCTTTTTTTCTTTAGAAAACTATAGGTAAACAAAACCAGTTGCCTCACACATTGCCTGGCAACAAAAAAAGTCCTTAGTAATGCTTTAAATAAGACGAAATTCTCATTTACTTTCTCCCATTAATTCTAATCCTGGACTCCTTCTTACAGGAAACATTACCAAAAGTAGACAAATGAATAAAAATCTGTCTTGCTATTGGCAGCAGACCAGTAAGCAAAACACTTATTTTGAACAATTCTTCCTTGGGATTACTTGCAGTTTTTCCTCGTCTTTCTTTGCCTTTATAAGCTACAAAAAGCATTCAGTCTTTTGATAAGCAACAACAATTTTAAAACTCCATTAGTTTAACTAAAATCCATGAGGATTACCTCAGCTCCATGGCATTCTAGTCACATTAGCTTTAATGCACATTAGCTTTAATTTACGAAGGAATGCTTAAGTGTAGCTAAAGTTTTATTTGTTCTTGTCTTGTTTTGGGGGTTTTCTTTGGTTCCCTGAAAGAGAATTTCTTCTGGACCTCTTTTTCAGGGAATTGATTAAGTCTACACAAGATGGTCTGAATCCATATAAACCTTGTCCTCCTTATTATAAATCTAAGACTGAACAACATTTTTCACATTTACAGAACAAATCATAATTGAATCACAGTCATGAAAACTACATTTCCGTGTTCATATGTTCTGAAGTTTCAGATTAGACAAGATTAAACGCTGTTTAACAGTGTATACCCATCCAGAAATGAAGACTGTTACTAGAATTTAGGCACAGTAAAATTTGCTTACAAGCCAAAACACTGCCAACCCAACCCACAGGGGATAATGGTGACACAAACTCAGGCGTTTCTTGATGCTTACTGTTAACAATTTTGTTGTTTTCAAGACTATTAAGAAACCACAATCATATCCTGCAACTTGACTTATACCTTCATGTGAGTTTTCCACTCCACTCATCTCTACCCCACCTCTCCCTGACACCTTCTGTCTCAAAGTGTATTCCATTCATTTTGATTCAGCTGCAACTTATTTGGAAAACATGTAAGGTTCAATTACTTGGTATTTTTCAGTTTCATCTGTAAAGGATTTTTTTTTATTATCGTGGTCATCTGAGTGGATCTCATATCAATTGATTAATCTGAGTAAATGTTCCCATTTGAAATCACTTCTACCATTGTGCAAAGCTGGGTTCTGAGAAACTGTTACTTGCTTGACATTAATATTTTAGGGGCAGCAGCCATCTGAAGGAGAGATTGTGTAAGAAACGAACATATGCCAGATATTTGCCTAATTTCAAAATTATAGGACAATATTTAGTTAGATGAAGATGTTTGGAAGGTTTTCCTGGGATGATAAAATATTTATTTGAAAATATATTTGCTACAGTTCAGTCTTCAGGATCATCTAGATTTGAACTAATTGTCTTCAATACGTGAGCATTGCAGTTATACCAAATGCATGTACTAATGAAGTACCCAAAACCCCCATCAGGATAAAGTCACCACTCAATTGGCAGCTTGATATTCAGTATCTTTTCTATGACTACTGTCATTATAACCAGGAAAACAAAAAACAAAATAAATAAGCAAACAAAATATTCAGGAAAAAACAGGATAGTAGTAGTATAGTCACTAGAGCACATATTTGAAAGTAAAGGTTGCTGTTAGCATTTCTTACAAAAATATGAACCTGGGAACTTTCTGGCAATTGCCACACCTTCAAAAAGCTTCACCCAATGTTAAGTTTCCCATGCATGTTTACTTTTCACTGTTTTTTGAAAGTGCACATTGAGGGTCACTCTCAATGTACTGGCTCATGACTAGCTTGATTTAGAAAATACAGAGATTATTTCATCTGTTGCTCAAATGTTCCAGATTCTTGCATTTTTCTTAACTTCCATCAAAATCCATTTGTGTTAGCAAAGGTCCAAGTTCTAATGTAAGCAGGCAAACACAATTTTAAGTCCTGCAATGCCTACTGCTCTGCTGGGAGGTTTTTAATCCAAACAGTGGTGGAAGTAGCACGTTCATTATTTTTACAAATTGCGCTATTAACTTAGCTCACTGACATGCTGTAAGTCACTTACAATCACTCCAGTAAACTCCTGAGTTGCAGAGACTTTGCAGATGTACAAAATATGGAAAACATAAAGCTTTATCTGCACCTGGGGTATCAGATGCAGCAATCAGTTATTTGGGTAAGTGCATCTGTGCTGAACTGCTGCCACCCTGCACAGAAGCAAAGCACTTATTCGCAAACTCTCAGTTCCTTCTATCTGCAAAGACGAGTACTCTCTCAACTCTTTTTTCTCCCTCCCAAATGTGATTCTGCCTACCTGTATCTCTTTTAACTGTCAATGCTTTTGTATAAAACCATCAGCCTCTGGAGGACTGTTCTTTGCAGAACACATCACGGTGCTTTATTTAGTCTAGTTTTAGATTTCTGCCTAAAGCTTGCAGATATGTGTTGCATCTCTGTACGTTATTTTACTGCCAAATGTCTCCCAATATCGACTTCTTTGCTTCCTAAAGGCTAGGCTCAAGGTTTTGCTCAATAATTTTTTAACAGCATGTTTTACCTCTTATAGACTTCCTCAAAAGTACCAATTAAATCAATAGGTAAAAAACCAAATCAAAACAAAAACCACAATGGAATTGTGGAAGCTGACAATAAACATGGGTTTAAAATTTAAAAAATGGAAAATAAGTTCACCTGTATATCTAAACTAAACATAATGGTGCAGATGTAGCTTTTGAGTAAAAATCTGACTTCTGGAAGCTAAGACAATCAACTAGGCTAGTCCTTAGCTTGTGGAAAACCCAACTTGTCAGAGCAAATACAGGGTAATCCTAATCCTGAACATGCTCTGACAAGACAGATTTTCCACAGCTAGGCAAACAGTCTGGCCTAGTTCATCCATGGTAAAATGAGAAGTACAATTATACCGACTTTAGCCTAGATCTAAGTGTAACACTCTTCTATTTATACTGTTTCAATGTGCAAACCAGCAAATGTGGGTTGAATTTACCTCTTGTTTTATGAGATTGGTCTTGGAGAACTACGAATCTCTACTACACAGCCACCATGTCCCTGTATGCCATTCCATGCCATTGGTCTCCAAGGTTCCACACCCCTCAGATAATGCTGTTGGGTTTTTTAAAAATTTAATACTAATTTTATTCCTGTGTTAGTATTTTCTGTAAAAAGAAAAAAAGTCCCTGAAGTGAGACTTCTGACTCTACTTACCCAAAACCCACATCCCCCATGGACTTTACTATGGATAATCCTTTGATAAGGATTTACATTTCCCTCTTTGCCCATTGAAGTAAAATTCTCACTTGCAATTCTTAAGTAGGTGTTGTGACTTCCACTCTGTAGCCTATATTGGTATAAAGAAAGAGCTGCTATGATGCAAGTCTGCTCCACAGCAAAGAATTAAGGATTCAGTGGACCAAAGAGGACAAAGAGTGGAAAGCAGAGGAACTTGTGAATATGAATACTTCCAATCCTGGAATCTAACTGAAATAATGTAGAATTTCTTTCTTCATAATAATATATTTCATAGTGAAAACAATACAAATGATTGTTTATAACATCCTTGACTGACTCTTTCCTGCTCTTGTATATTGATCTCAAAATCTTCCTGCCTTTTGCTGTGAATTCGTCAATACTATTGTCTTTTTCCTTCCAAAATCACTTCTCCAAAGAGCAACCTCTGAAGAGAGAATACTTTTTAAATTATATATACAAAACAGAACAATTCAATGTAGCTATCTTGTTTTCACTCACTTCTAGACAGAGTCAAAAGTTACAATCCTGTTTTCTAATCTTCTTTACATTTCCCTGTCTGTTCCATCATTTCCAACAAGAAAAAGAAAACAAATCAAAAACCACAGAAAAACAAAATGAAACAAGTTTAAGTCGTAATTCACGGAAACTATAATGAACTGCAAAATTAGGAATACTGTTTCATACTGATTTTCAGTTGGTTTGCCTCGACTTTTTACCACTGCAATGCCTTATAATGCATTAAGTCTTGGAGTCTAAATATGGGAACTAATAGCAGTAAAAATTTTCCACAACTGATACCCTTCCAGGAGGATATGGTAGCTTCTACAAGTCACTATTTCCAGTTCTTTTTATGGCATTTTGTCACAATTGTTCCTTGGTCATCATTTTTAAGTAATTAACTACATCAGTGATATAAATACGTAAAATGATGAAAGTGTCAGCAATTTTGTCAGTAGGGGGGTCTATTTCTTACAAATACAAAACATGAGATTTGGACACAAAACCTACTTTAAAAACACACCAACTATTTCAGAGGTATACAGCACTAAAGTATCAGTTGTTCTGCTTTTGATCCCTGAGTGTTACATTCTTCTATCAACATATGATGCTTTATATTTTCATTTCAGTCATCCTATCACTCTGATTTTAGTGGAATTATCATAGCACATAGCCATGATAAGTTTTTTCATATATATTTTTCTTATATTCCTTAACTTGTTCTACAACTGAACCAGGGGGACAGAGTCATTCACTATATGAGCAATAAAGGTGGAAAAACCCAGAAATATTAGAAGCAGAAAAAAGCAATGTGCAAGAAACTCAGATTTTGCTGCCTCTTGATTGAAACACCTTAGGTTAATTTGATTCTATTTGATTGATTAGATTCTAAAGTGTAGACATCTATCGAAACACTACTAGTGGTACATCATGAATACTGTGGAACAAATACACAATTTAAGGCCATAGACACCATCAATCCCAAATCTACTTTTAGCAGAGAACTGTTTTACTATAAATACTTACACTTTATATACTCATGTCATATAATTTATGAATATTCTAATACTTAAAATAAATATTATTTTTATATGTGAAATAATATAATAATATATATAACACCTTATACATAATATTTAAGCAATATTAAATGAATATTTTATATGCTTATTATATTTCTTTTATATACTACAGAATTATACTAGCTACCTCAGTTAGATGGGTAAGATTTATATCACTAAATGCAGACAGTGTACACAGTCACCTGACACTCTTTTACAACCAGTGGCGAGAAATAATTACTGTTAGAGTACTGCCATTTTCATCACATGTCCGTATTAGAAATAAGTCAGTGAATTTCTTCCTAAAATTTCTTGTTTCTCTCCGTTCACTGTAAAATGAACTTAAGATGAGCAGTTCAGGTTGCTAACATTGTGCACATAGGAAGTTAGAACCAAGCATTAGCAAGCCTGAGGAGTCAGTTGCTGGTGCTGTTTAAAGCAGGCAGTTTTATACTACCTGAAATAGCTTCTAATCCACCTGAAAAGATGTTTAAGATACAATACTGTTTCTAAAATACTACATAAAAGTTAAATCAAAAATTTTAGTAACTGACATTTCTGCAGCTGATGATGTTCTAAGCCATGTCCATTAGGAAAACAGTAGTAAGGTCCCAGTTAGAGCAGTAGGAGAGCCAAAGCATCAGAACAAATGCCACCTCAGCTCACTTCACTGTTGTGCCTCCTATAAATCAATTCATCAAATTGTTGTTTGTCAAACTGCTGGACAACAAATACTTTTGAAGTCAGACGTATGATGAAGATATATCATTATGTATCAATGCAGATTTTCTTCTTTTCATTTCCATGATGCAAATTCTTTGAACTCACAACAGTGACACTTTCCATTTGTATTTTAGGCTCCTCAATAAAGCATTTTTTTACATTTGAATTTGAAAATACACTAAGCTTACTGTGCTTTAATACATTTTGGCCATGTGCAAAATAAAAGAACTTCAGTAACATCAAATCTCTCATATAGAATGAAAAGCATTTTTATCTCTCAACTTGCCATGCGTATGCTTTGTGTGTTCGCATGTTTTCTACTTCGTGAAAACTTCATCACCATCAGGTTTACAGTACACGCTGTACCAAATTCTGATCTCAAGATCCAGACTGGAAAGTTGGATTAAAAGTTAGAAAACCCTTCAGAGTTAGGAGAAAAAGGAACTTTTAACACCTGCTTCATCAAGTTTACAGCTATAAGTGTCTCTACAGTATTGTATTTCTCTCTGTTTTCAAAGAGGATTTTCTAGTAGTGGTTGGCATTTTTTTATGCTCTACCATTTTAGATTCTTTAGCTATGGAAAAGCACAACAGTTTAGACAAGCAATTTTCCTTATGCATAGTATTTCACTACGTACATAGTGAATCACACTGTCATCACAAAACTGCCTATCATAACACTGGTAAGATCAGATAAATTTTATCAGAAAGTTTGGCTGAAGTCATGATCAGCCTTCTTACTGTGTAGATGTAGCTCATCATCAAGTACTCCATGGAACCTCTCCGTATACAGACAGTGAAAACTCTCATGGAAATCTTACTTTCTGCCAGTTTACCAAATTCAGGTCTCAGAGAGAAAAGTTCACACTTGGTCAGTTAAACGTTATCTGCTACATATGCTTGAGCTTGTTCCTTGACAGAGTTGCTACCCTGACCTTAAAGCACATATTAAAACTAGACCAATGTTAGACAATCATTTGATCAAGTTTGTAACACACTCCCTGGTATTTAAACAAACCAAGAGTCAGTTTCTGACTGATCTGCTGTAATATCATGTATTCATATTGGTCTCAAACTGTTTTGGTTTCAGCAACTACTTTTCCTTAGGTATCAGTAATATAAAAAAAGTGGCAATATAAATACAGAACAAAAATAAGAAATGAGACTTCATTATAGGAAAAACAGTACACAATTTTTTTTCTAGGATTTAGGTAATTTAAAAGTTTCATTAGTAAAACTACTGCAAAAGAGACACTTTCAACAAGAATGCAATAATGCAGGCTACCAAGAAACCCTGTGTTAGCAACAGTGTAACTCCAGAATCCCAAACCCTTTTAACACTGGGTTCCTGTTCAGGGACAGACATTTTATCGTTCCACAAGCATTTTGATCATAGTTGCCCTGCATGGTTTTACATGAAGGAATCTTTATGAGACATCACTAATGACTGTTTGGCAATTTAGTCCTAGAAAAGCAAAAGTTCATTTCTTAATCTACTAATCTTAATCTCCTAATGCCCTGTTAGAAATATTCTCCTCTACTTTTTGTTATCATGAATGAGATATATTGGTAGTACTTCAATAATGCCAGATCATCAGCAGCAAATTACCTTACAAATATAGTAATTCTACATATTTGAAAGTATTTTGAACATTATTTCTGAATTTTTTTGATTTCTATCTCCAAAATGCTCATCACTCTCAGATCACTGACAGGAACAGCACTACCCCATCAGCACAGTGAATCCAATTTTGTCTTTTCTAATCTCTCTACTGAATATAAATAGTAGTAACTTTCATTGTTTTCATTACACTCAAAGGAAATCTTTAAAGCATTTTTTAAAAGTCTTGTAATTTCTTTGTACATTAAGTGACTCTACAGACTAGTAGTTACTTGTAATGGTCCAACAGAAAATGTACAACCTCTAAATACAGATAAATGTTTTCTAAGAAAAAACAACTCAGTATCTTCGTCCCTTTCCTCCACCTCACTTGCAGTACTAACTTTTTTACATACCTGCTATACTGCAGGTTCCCAAAGAAAGGACTTGCATTTTTGTTTAACCTGCTTCAAGACTTCGCCTTGAGAAATATATTTATTGTATTAACACCAGCCTTTTCTTCATATATACAGCCACATACGGGGAACCAAGAACCCAAAAGACAGAAAGTATCTACAAAATCATATATATTTTAGAATTCAGTGCCGAGAAACATTCTAAGCAATCTTTGTGATCCTCACACAACTCCGATCCTTGTTAAGTTGTATGTAGATGTAGTAGTTACATTTGAATGTATGATTAAATCATAATTAGTATATACAGTTTCAAATGATTGTTCAGTCTCGGTATTTTAAATAATCTCTGTTTGTATTTCAAAAATACCAGATATGGAGAAAAAAAGAGTTTTCTGGATAACATAGCAGTCCATTTTAGTCAAATGGAAGTACTTAACCAATAAAGTACTGTCCTCACACCAGGGAAGGTAAAATAAATGGTGTATGAATAGAACAATCTCTGTGGAAAAAAAAATACAGAAAACACATAGGCTGTTTGACTTCAAACAGCAAATGCATCTCAGATTACAGAAATAATTAAAATAGAAAATAAACGTTTTCCAACAAATATAATGCTACTATATTAAGTTCTTTTTTCATTGATGCACAAAACCTTGTAACATACAAAAAAAATCTCAAAATAGAGAAAATCATGAAATAGCAAAAGCCAGCTATTTCCAATCCTGTTTTAATTTCTCATAAAGATCAGTACTGTATGGAAATTATATGAAAAATAGAGTTTTGACCAGGAATTTTTACTCATAAAATTTAACATCGTATTTGCATTATATTCTATTAGAAAACCCACGTCTGTAGCAGCACTAAAAATTTAAAAAGGTAAATAATGCCTTTACATTCAGAGAAATGATGGGCAGGGGAACATTTAATGGAAGAAAAATGTGTCTTTATACAATTGCCAGTGTGAATTTTAAACACTATTTTCTATTGCATTTAAAATACAAATACTCTGTTCCTTCTTAGAGAGGAGCAATTTCCGACCATTATTTCTGATATGAATTTTTTTTAAAAGTACCTAAAGTCCATATAAAATCAAGTATCTATCAATAAATTAGATTATTTCACTGCTGGTAATTATATAGTACACTGCAATGAAAATAAGAAGTCCATCAGTCCACCTCTAAGGAACCCCCTGTAGACTAGCACTTTCTACACAAAAACAGGTAAATGTATTTGTTCATTTTGCCAATGCCCATATTGCTCATGCCTGACATTCCTTCCCATCAGAGTCAATAACCTGTATCTTTTCTAATCACAGTCAGATTTCTGATGTAGTTGTACATTCTTTGAAAATTCTTACTAAAAAGACCCAAACACGCTTCCCCACCAGACTCTCAGTCTGTGGAATCATTTAAAAATTAAAATTATGAAGTTGCTATTTAAAACATAAGACTTTTGTTTATGTAATTGCATTGACCTCTCATTTGTCTCTAAATAAGTCTATATTCTTAACCTGGTAAGACTCTGCAAATACAGACTTTGAATAATCTGTGAAAAAAACTTTCAGATGTTTGTTGTATTGTTATATTCCTTCTTAGCCTTTTTCATTAAAATACTTCCGCTGAACAATAATAAGATATGTTTTTGAGCAGGTTCGCCTACTCCAAACTGAATTGGATATTAAACTTAAAAAGAGATGAAATCTAAAATTGACAGAATCAAATTCAAAGAAAAAAATACAATATTATTATATAGGTAAAAAGCAAAAACAAAATTTATTTTAAAATATGGCACTCATAAATTACACTACACTGAGTATTAAAACTTCAGCTCGCTGACTTTTTTTTTTTAAGTATTTGGCTGATGTAGCAAAACGTAGCAAAAAAAGTGAAGCCAAACAAAGAGACCAGCTAGCACAGTCAGTGAAACTTAAATGTATTCCTCCAAGAGACTTAAGAGCTTTGCAGATTAACACAAATGTTTCTAGTACTTTCCTCATGAAACCCATTGAATACATTAAAGAAAACGTGGCACTGGCTCACAAGTTCACCTAGCCCACCAAGACCACTTTGCAAATATTTAATGTTAAAGGAGGAACATGAGCATATGATTGAAGCAGCAAGTAACAGCACAGTGAAACAAAAAATCTATTTTTATATTATTTTGCTAAGCTTTTACTTTTCCAATATTCCCCTTTTCATTTGGAGAGAGATAAACTCCATAAAGCTGAAAAAACTGTGTATCACAACAAGAAACTACAGGGTGCAGGTTTTCTATTTTAAGAAATCCTATCCATTTGAACAATGGTTTTGTTAAATAGATAGAACAGAAATTTGAATATCCTAGTTCTGGCAGGATTAGATAAAAATCAAAAGAAAGAAGACAAAGCCTAAAAAGTAGAAGGATTTGTTTTACTGCTTTATCTGTTGAACTATATAAAAACATTCTGCTTTTGTATTCATATTTAAAATCTCAGTGGACAAGACATACGATATAATCCAAAATGAAAAAATAAACATAAGTATTGCTACTGTTTCATTAAACTCGCAGCTTGACTTTGCAATCTAACAACTATTTGGAACAAGTCAAACACATATATTGTTATTATGACTTGAAAGAGTTCAGTGAAATTATAAATACTTCCATAACTCCCAGGAAGCCAAAACTCTGCAACTTGAAGGCAAGAAAAATTTCATGACTTCAAAAAGAGTACAAAGCCAAAATAAATTCTTATCTGCCTATCATTAGTTCATAGCTACAATGTTTTTCTTTGAACACCATTTAAACGTTTTAAAACACATTGTGTAATACACAAAATTTTTATTTGACTCTGCCTACCTGGAAAGATTAACTGATAAACAGTAAATAATAAATAGCAAAAAAGTAAAGCAAAACAAATAATACTAGACAAATCAATTAAGGAAGAACTTTGTCAATATTCACTGTAATATTTAAACAGAGTAGACAAAACAAAAAAACATTTACTATAGTGATAATATTTATAAAGATGAGCAATAAATAAACAGTATGTCCTAGCAATGTCTAGAAGACATATTTTGGATAATTAGGAACAATGGCATCATATAGTACCTTCCATTGCCCTTTTAAAGAAGACTTTACAACTTCCACAGGTAAGTACTCCATAGTGGCAACCTGAAGCCTCATCACCACAGATGAGACAAATCTTCTGGGGTAGTGATTCGAAACTGAACTGAGAACTTTGGCTGGTTTCTGTATCTGGCCTTGAAAAAAAAAAAGAATTAAAAGAAATGAAAGATCTAGCTTTGCACAGTTAACTACTTACCTGTATTAATGAGTTTTATATTAAAAACTTCATTTTAAAATTTGTAATCAAGATACAGAAGGACACGAAAAAACTAAAGTATGATTGTCTTTCTGCTTAATGGTTTGTCTCTTGTACGGTACTACAGGAAAGCAGTGCAAAAAAAAGCATAAAGTTATATTTTAATCCATTTAGGAAAAAAGGTACCATCTAGACACTATTAAAATGTTCATCTTCCTCAAGTCAACAACTCTCGTGAGTGGAGTCATAGTGATAATTTTTTTTTCCTGTACAGAGACAGAATCAGATAGATGTCAATCGAATTTCAAAGGCCTCTTTCACATGGGAAATATGAAATTTCATTTCAACTAGAAAAAATTTTAATAATCAGTTTTTCACTCCCCATTCAGCTGCAGCGTTCTCAGCAGTAACTAAGTCTGATGGGGATATCAAGAATATTTCCAATTTGTCTCCAAGAAAAGGCAGTCTAATCTAGGTAACCACTGTATTTACCAAAAGAAAGGATTTCCATTGAAACTGTAACATTGCATGCACCTTTTGTTGCATCTATTTCTAGGTAATGCACATCTCGGCATGATAGTACTCCATTTCATTCTAGCAAATCAATATACAAGTTTTCTGTGTGAGAACAACTGCTTTTTGTGGTTTTTTTTTTTTTTTTTCAAATCGGGAATACTATTTTGGAGAATATTTAGGTATTGATGAACGCAGTATCGCCGTCAGCGAGGGCAATCTAGAGAACCTGCACGCCCTCCCTGGGGCCGGGCACTGGCTCGGACATCGGGTGGCCCTCAAATCCCGCAGGGTCCCCCACCCCGTCCTTTCCTCGGCACGCCCTTAATATGCCCCCGAGGCGCCCACCGCGCGGCGCGGCCGCCCCTCCGGAGGAGGAGGAGGAGGAGGCGCGGAGCTCTCCCGCCGCGCAGCGCGACCTCCCGGTCCCGTCCCTCCGCGAGGCCCCCGCCGCCCCCGCCTTACCGCGCGTAGCCGAGGTAGGGCGGGCACAGCTGGGGCAGGCCCTCCTTGAGCACGGCGGCCGGGAAGCCCAGCGGCTGGTGCCCGTTCAGCCCCAGGGCCGGGTAGAGCCCCGGCGGCGCGGCCGAGGTGGAGGGCAGGCTGTCGGGCGGCGCCGCTGGCCCGTAGGCGCTGGCCAGCAGGGCGGGTTCCGCCTTGTAGAGGACGCACTCCAGCGAGGGCTCCTGCCCGGCCCGCGGAGCCTGCGAGTAGTCGTGGCAGCCCGCCGCGGGGGTGGCCCTGCCGCCCGGGTAGCGGGCGGCGAGGCCGAGACCCTCCTCCTTGATCTTCATGACGGGCTGGATGTCGCCGTAGGCGAAGGGCCCGTCCTTGGCGTCGGGCGGCGGGAAGCCGTAGGCCGGCAGGTCC